>JPFM01000092.1:149404-318700 GCA_000733375.1 Paramecium sexaurelia | reverse complement strand
TATTTCTTATAAATTCATTAATATTTACATTTATTTATATTCCATCTCATTATATTTACGATACATAATATCCCATCTACCTATCTCCATATTATTCTTATAATACTCACCATTATAAGTGACTTCTTTCATATCCTGAAATTCTTCATCCAATTCTACCCACATTCCAAACTTTTTCTAATTTCCTTCTAAATTATACATTCCACCACCACTATAATATATTTGGATTTAAATATTCTTATAAAATAAATAATATTTACGTAGATTGATATTCTCCCCTTTAACAATACATAAAATCCCATCTACCTACCTTCTTGTTATTCATGCTATATTCACCATTATAAATTATTTTAGATTAATCCCAAAACCCTCCCACAATTCGATCCATTTACCAAATTTTACCCCTACTTCATTATAGTTTCCACAACCACCAACATATATTTTGAATTAATTTCAATTCTGCATCTTCTTATTTATACCTCCAATTACCAATTCTCTTACTATCATAGTACTTTCCAATCTCAACAGCCCTCGCCTAACTAAATACAATAGTTATATATATCTAACCTCTGATAATTTGGAATAATATCTCCCATTAGCCTTGCTTATTTCCATTTATATATTATCCACCCACACCTTATATTATTTCTCTTTTCCAAGTTGCTTTCCAGTTTCCACATTTGTCCATATTAGCCTATCCATTATAAATACAGTATCTATTCCCATTTTTTCAGTAATTCTTGTGTTTATCTCATCTAATCACTTAGATTTAATGTTACTAAATTACTTTCTTATTACTTCTCCCTCACTTGAGGTATATATGATGTGTTTTTGAGTTTTCTCAATTAAAAACCTTTTTTTCTAACGATGATATATAATATCACCAGGAAACTTTTTATAGATGAAATCCTCAAATATCAAGACTCCTTAAGTTTATTATTAAACAATTTTAATAAATGAATTTGCTT
This sequence comes from Paramecium sexaurelia, assembly GCA_000733375.1. Classification (NCBI taxonomy): domain Eukaryota; phylum Ciliophora; class Oligohymenophorea; order Peniculida; family Parameciidae; genus Paramecium; species Paramecium sexaurelia. Next base: position 317,732 of record JPFM01000092.1, on the reverse strand, counting down.
GTAATTTAATAATTGATTAGGAATTCAATTCTTTTTTTTATTAGTTTGATAACCTTTCTAAATCATTTATTAGACCTTATAATTTTTAGAATTCAATAAAATGCTTAAATGAGTCCAATATTAAGTTTAATTTGATTTTCCTATCTAGATTTATTTTTCTTGTTTCATTAATTAATTAGTTTGTATCTATAAATGTTTCATTAAGTGATGTTACATTTTTGAGTAATTCAAAAAAACTATAGGTAGTTATTGATTAAATCATATGTTTAATCCAATCAACTAAAAGCCAAAGTAAATAATCTAATGTTTGAATTAATCTTATTCTTAATGATGTGATGGTTTCTTAAAGTTATTTGATAATATTAATGTGAGGAATCATTATTTATTCATATTTTTTAATTTTTTCCATATTTAAGTAAGCAATATTCAACGATCGCCATTTTAGATTGGGATATATTTTAGCAAAGTTTGCAAAGCAGTCTTTGATTCAGTGGTATATTCTCATCTAAAATTACTAATTAAATTGGTTATGAATGTTATGGCCTGCATGTCAAATCTATTTCTAGTATTTCAGGGTTGAACATTTAATAATAAAATTAATATCAAAAAGATTTATTATGAAGTTTTATTATTATTTACAATATAAATGATTGCTAAATCTTTTTGTTGATATTTTTGAATGAGATTCTCCTAAAATAAGAGTGAAAATGGGAAAAAACACCTATTGCGGTTGAAATAATATGTAGATGTGGCTTTAAATATTATCAGAGTAATAATTTTCAATATTGCTTAAGTTATCAAAAAGGAAGATAATTATAGTGATGGTGGAGAATATGATTAAGATGGAAATTAAAAAAAGATTCGAAAGTGGGTAGAATTGTTTGAAAGGTTTAATAAATATGCTTAGTCCCTTATAATGGTGAATTTTATATGAACGATATGAATGTAAGTAGATGGGATATTAGGTATTGTAATAAAGATGGAGATGGAGAATATGAATAAATGTAAATATTAATGAATTTATAAGAATATTTAAATTTAAAATTAAATATATATAGTTTTTTTGATGGATCATATGATTAAGAAGAAGATCAAAACAGATTGGAAAGTGGGTAGAATGGATGAAAAGTTTGGAAGAGAATATGATTAATTATAAATTATTTATAGTGGCAAAAATAATTTTGATGGTCAAAAGGAGGATTATGGGAGAAATGGATATAATGGTAAATATAAAAAGAGGACAGAAGAAATATTATAATTTAAAGTTTTATATTGAAAATATAAATAATATTGATTTTAATTTACTAATGAGTGAACAGAATTATATTCCGAATCAAAGATAAATTCAAGAAATGATCAAAATCATTCAAGCCACAGGTAATACTAGAAATCTGTTAGGTTAACCTAATGATATCAATGCTATAATATCAAATCTTGTTTTATCAATAAATTCAATACAAAATGAATTCTGCAAATAATTGATGTAGAAAATGCTTTAACTAATCGATGATATAATTGTTTAATTCACATCAGATATATCTAGCTTACAACAAGAACTATTAATAATAACATCATTAAAATAAAACATAACCACCTTTAATTAAGATTAATCTATTAATGATTCTAGCTGAAACACTTGGAATCAATAATTGTTATAATATAATTCAACTTAAAGCAATTGAAAAGAAAGACCACTAAAGCTTACAATTACTGATTCATTTACCCTAAAATGTTATAGTATTTAGCAGAATTACTTAGTATCTAATTTATTGTATTTAATGTGAAAAAAAAGAACTCATCTAGGACTAAACACTTTCTATATAAAAAAATAAAATACTTAAATATTGAATATCATGCAAAACTAACGAACTTAAACGACAAAACTTATCTGTCCCCTCATCCCATATAAAAAATCATTAACTATATTTTTAAAGGATAAAAACAAGAAGAAAAAAAATCAGAACAAAAATATTAAATATTCCAAAATTCTATTTAGAAATTATATTAATCAATAGAAAAATTGATGAGGGAATCAATTTAAAAAGTTGTTTCATAAATAGATGATTAAATTAAATCTTCTCTTAATAAATACGTAAATTTTTACTCACCAAATTTCAAATAGAAATCATAAAATATTAAACCGATATTTACAATCGAATTCTTCTAATTTACATTCTGAAGATGACGATCTTTATACTTGTGATGGTAACATATAATAATAAATGCCTTCAATAGCCTAAATCGATAAAAAATATTAAAAATATTAAAATAAAAGGAAATACTACACCAATGGAAATAAGCTTATAAAGAATGTTTATTCTAACCTACATTATAAATATCCAATAACTAACACATCATCTGATTTTCATTATGGAGTTCTTTAAGGGTCGCCTCTCTCATCGGCCCTATTTAATATTTATCTTGATTTACCCCTCTTCATAGTATATAACATACCTACTAATTAAATTTTATCCTCCATTCTTTAGTAGTGCTTTATTACAAAAAGCAATCCATTTACCATCCTTCATTTTGTTTTGATCGTATTAACTTACCATGAAAGATTGTTGATATTATTAAAAATTTCTGGTTTTTCAAGGGCATTTAGGCCTTCTACTCTATATTTTAGGTTGTATATAAAAGTGTACACTCTCAAGACTGCTCCTTGTTATGAATAGATAATTTTTAATTTTAGGTGAACTTGATTTAAATTTTTTTATTTTTTTCGCAACATCCATTTTTTGTTTTGTGATAATCCAATTCCTTTTCAATGGTCTATTCCTTCCTTTTAGTTAATTATTGACAGTTCAATATGTTCTCATTAGAAAAATTCATTTTATAAATGTAATTATATTTCTAATAATTGACAAATGTGTGAATTTAAATAATTAAATGATTTTACAAATATAAAGGAACGAATATTGAAATAAAACTTCAATTGAGGTATATAAAGTTACAATTAGAAATCATAGAATCAGATTTTTATTTCTTCATTATTCAACAAATAAAGAAGAAAGAAGTAGTAAGGAGTACATCTTTTCGTAATGTAATTTACTAAGATTTATTTATATTAATTTTAGTATATTTGAAACAAGCAAATATTGATATATTGATTGGTGATATAAAATAACAGTTAATAAGATCTACTTGAAATTCTTTGAACTTGTTCCTTCATATTTCTACCTACATTAGACCATTCCCAATCGTTTTATTATTCATTCTTAAATGTTCCTAATATTTTTCATTCGAATTATCATTTAATTTTCAAAGGATATAGTAACCCTCTCCAACTCTTGAAAATATTTTTGATCATTTTATTTTCTTAAATATTCCTTAATTTTAACAATTAAAGTTTGTTTTGGTATCATCATATTTTAAGGTTAAAATTTTTATGGAGACTTTCAATAGATTTAGAGAATATTTCAAAATTTTGGAGATTATCTTCAAAAGAAACCGCAATTTATCCTATAATTCGCCTTCAAAGCTCTTCTTCCTATTTTTCATGAAGTACACTAGTTTTTTTTAGTTATTAATTCATACTAGAAAGTGTTTAGATATTTATTTTATTTTTAATTATAATATTCGAAAAACCTTAAAATATAAAGTCAGTTCCATTAAAGTTTGGTTGAATCACTTTTTAATTATTGTTTAACCTAAGCATTTTTGTAACTATTTATGGAAACTAGAATTTTTTTTAATTTAGAAACATATAGAAGTAACATAAAATAGAAATAATTATATTTTATTATTCTCAAAATAAATATTTTAAAATTCAAATAATTTTTATAAAAAATTATTAAAAAACAGAATGATTTGAGCCATTCTTCTATTAAGATAGTATTATAAATCTTCAATTTATTTCAGATCTATATTTTATGAGGTTTTCAATATAGAAGAAACATATCGTATACCTAATGATTATAACCAATTACCTTTATGTATTATATTGTTTTCTGACTTACTTAAAACTTAAAATTTAACTTCAGAAAATCTGCTTCCCTTATCATCATAAATATTCAACAAAATAAATGTCTTTGTATTCAAAACATTATTATTTTGATCAGCTTGGGGATCATTTATCTTAGATTTACAAAGATAAATAAAAATACCAAATCTTAACCAAAGAGCTTTAAATTTAAGATTCAAAATTGTTCTCTATTTCAAATAAATCAAAAAAATTCTTGCATAATACATTTACAGAATGAGAGAATTAATTTTCAATAATTATGATCATTAATATTACAATAATTTCATTGGTTCAGCCTCTAGTACCACAGATTCAGGACTATTAATAATTCTATTAGAAATTTTCCCAATAGGAAAATCCAACAATTAGTTTTCTATCTTACCACCTAATTGATGACTTTATAACAATATTTAATCTCCAAATTATTATTGAAGAATGAATTATATTCTTGAAATTTCATAAAGAATATTTCTTAATTGGCATTTTTCTTTAGCTATTGATGATAGAATTTGATATTTATGTTAAATTCTGACTGTTTTGCCCTCATTTACTTCATTTTTTTTAATTCTAAATTTTCCTAAAAGATTAGGTTTAAAAGCTTTGAAATCTGGGTAATACATGATTATTATTTCATGAAGCAGTTCATTTTCTAATAAGTGTTTGTTATAAAAATATGCAAAATACTATAACATACATAGTAATTGAACAATCGAACCAATTTAAGCTAAAACCTAACTAAATTTTGGTTCTGTAACATTTTCAACAATCGCAATATTGTCAATTCGAAATAAATAAGATCCAGGACTTTGAAAATCATAATTCTAATTTGAAAAAGAATTAATCATTCTAGATGGAAAATACTTATCAACTTACTAATTGATCAACTCATAATTGTTAAAGAATTCATATTTTACATAATTGTTGAATAGAATTCCATCATCAATTATTGACTCTTATTATTATAACAATATTTAAGCATACTGTGGTTTATCAAAATCAAATACTAAATAATGTGATTTTTAAAAAGTTTCCAAACTTCTACTTACAGAATTTAATTGACGTAATTTTATTGTTAATGTGTAAAATTCATGAAAATCAGATAAATAACTAGCTATAGTGTTATCATCAGCACAATAACTATCTTAAGAATTGAATTAATTTGAGCATTTAATCAAAACTAGAATATATTAGACCATTTCCTTGTGATTTTCCTCATTTGTTTCATTATCATTAAGTATTAAAGTTCCATTATTAACTTTAATAGTAAATTGATTTTAATTATCACTATAAAGAGGAATTGGAGCATCCAAAATTTATGAATTCACTAATTTAAATAGCAATGGAGTAATAATATTGTTCTCTTTTCTAAATGGATCTATTTAAGTCTGCAAATCTTTTAAACTTAATTAAATTAGAGTATCAGACCATGAAAACTCAGCATATTCTATTCTTTAAGATTTAAAAGTTATTGTTGATGGAATATTATGACCAATCCAGAGTATACTGTAATATATGATACATAATAAACTTAAACATCCAATAATCATAGTAATTAAGCCACCTATCTTGCTTTAAAATTTAGAATTGTTATCTTTAGTTAAAAGATTAATAGGTACTCCAAAAACATCTATTTGTTAAAAAGTATTTAAAATTTTTTTCATATTCCTAAAGTTTTATGCTAATTAAATTATATTAAAACTGAATATGAATTTTGGTTAAATGTATTATTAAAATCTTCTTAGAACAAACGAAACATATCTAGCTCAACAGCGAATCGCTTGAAATAATTATATACAAAAAGATTGAATTTCCAAGATAATAAATTTACACCTATTTGTCTAAAAATTTTGCCCTTTTTAGAAGATATAATTAATAAGATTTATTACTTTTGATATCTTCTTTATTAATTTTCGATAGGAACCAGCTCTTATTTCAAATCAGATAAGATTATTCAGGGAAAATTATATCTAATTTGATTTAAAATTGTTATTAACATAATTATTCAATCCTTTTTCACATAAATATTAATATCATTATAAAACCTGAAAAATAACAAAACAAAAATAAACCACATTTAATATTTATTAATAGATTTATCATATTGTGTTTTCTAAATTTTAAATTTTGGAAAAAATACACTACCATTTAAGTAAGATGGTGTAGTTTTGTATTAAAAGTTTTTAATCATTATTATGTTGTCCTAAATTATTAACTATAATATTATTAAAAACAATAAATTAAATTTACAAATTTAATCAAGCTAAACACTTCTGCAGCTTTATTTCTGACTTTATAATAAACCACCTAAACTGTGATAGCATGTTTTCCTTCTAAAATAATAGGATTAATAGGGCAGATTCTATATAAAAATGGCATTCAAACCTTAGATTTTATTAAGTATTGATAAAGATTTTGAAGAGTACAAACATTAATAATTGTTAAATGAATAAAAACAAATAAATTAGGTTTTATTATTTTATTTAGCTCGATTTTTCTTTTGCAATATCAAAAATGGCTTAGGCTTTCTAGTTTCCAATGTTTTTAACTAAACTTAAAATTCAGAATTTCCATCGCTTAAGGTAGAATTTATCGACTTTTCTAAGAGTTTGAATGGCTTATCATACTCTATGACTATTCCATCATGTATGACCATAACTTTATCATAATCAGCTATTGTAATTAATCTAGGCTCAATTGTTATTAGAGTACAATCCTTTAACTAATTTTTAATATTTTTTGTATAAAATCATCAGTTTTTAAACCAAGATTCGCAGTTGCTTTATCCAAAACAACGATTTTTTTTTCTATAAAAGAATTCTAGTTAATCATAGTAATTGCTTTTATCCAACTGAAAACATTGCATTTACATCTTAAACATCGGTTAACAGTCCATTTGGACATTATCAGATAAATTCATTTAGACAAGTAATTTAGAATGATTTCCAAATAATTTCAACTGTAGTTTCCAAATTACCTCTTAAAGATCCTGTAAACAAGAATGTACGTTGGAGTTGTTCCAATATCGCTTCTTATTTTTTTAATCCTAAATTTATAATATCTACATCTGATATTAAAATACAATTCTTTCAAAAGAAACTTTGATCTACATAATTGATTAAATTCCATAAGAAACCATATAAACACAATTCAATTTTAAAAATGACAACAGTTATAAATTTGAAACCATTTCAGCAACCTTCATTTCTTTTCTACAAACTCCTTCATAATATAAAATAATAAAAAATATAAGGCTTGCCCAAAAATTTGAGATATTAAAATAAATAATCTATCAATTTCCTGACCTGATAAATACTTTCAAAGGACAATTTTAATTCTTCTCCTCTTACAATTAAGATCATTTTTTTTTAATGCAGATCCCCAAGTATACATTTTTATTAATCTAATTCACTCTATTAATTATTTTGTTAATTTAAACCTTATATCCTAATATTGTTTCTACAGTTTAAGAGTTTAAGAATTAAAAGTTTGTAAAAAAATCTATCTAGAATATGCTATAAAAATAATTACGATTGCCAGAATTCCGATAAAACCGTTAAATCGATCCTATAAAATATAAAAAGCCAATAGAAATAAAATAATCACCACATTGCTGGAAGAGATCATATAGTTTAATTGTATTGTTAATAATACTTAATACTTATTACAAGGTATTAATATCACCAAATATGATATTTAAAATTAAACCAATATTTGGTTATTTTAAATGAATATTAATTTAACCCAACCAATGTTTACTTAATATGCAAAAAAAATTTAAGGTAATTAAAATTATTGCAAATACATGAGCACATTAAATGTCATTTGATGATATGCATTCGATAATCTTACTTAATATAAATGATATTCCATTTTTAGATAAGAATTCGATAAAAAAGCGACTATACATTTGATTGTAATCCATTTCAGCTAGCCAAAAAAGTATATTTACTAACTTACAAGTGGTATTTTGATTAAATGATTTTGGTTTCTTTTATGATATTTTAATTGATGATTATAAGTCATCTGTTGGAGAAATCAACGGTAATTGTAATTCAATAATCTTTTAACCTTTATCTTATAAGAGCTTCTTCAAATGCAATGAATATTTTGTAAAATGAAAAAAGAATAATTTTGAAATCCAATAATTTCGTTATCCAAGGTAATAAGAATAAAATACATTATTTTCTTTGATATTTCCATATCTGTTCATTTTCTTTGCTTGATTCAATAATTTAATTAAATTTATTGTTTTTATTCTCATACTATATTTGTTTCTAAGTAATACTTTTAAAACTAAATAAAATTGATTTATTTACATAATTAAGAGTTTTTAAATTTAATTATTTTTAGACCTTAATGAAACTATTTCTGTAAAATCCAGATCAAGCCTTTTTATTATCTTAGTTTATTAATTAACAATCTAAACTTTGTATAAATATACTTGAATCAGATTAATATTTTAAATCTGTAAATCATTTTCAATATCTATAAATGTTAATTTCTTAAATTTGTAATTATTTTTATCAAATATTTCTATGATATTTTAATTCCTTTTTATGCTTAATACAATATTATTTTTTAAGAATATTATTATTCCCTAAATTTTATTGATTTTTCCAAAAATCTTTATCATCAACGATTTAAAATATTCTAATTTTGGAGATGATTTATTAAAACTAATCTCTAGAGTTTTATAATTAATTTTCAATCAAATTTTCAAACCATTTAATATCAATTTTTATAAAATTTAATTTAATATGATGAAATCAAAATCTAATATTCAATTTTATGGAATTAGCAAGAACTAATCTAGACCTGCCTCTAAAAGATTTATGATTAATTTATTAGGATAATAAGTTAGAAATATTTAATCTTATCAACATATTCATATATTGGTTGATCTAATCAATATACAGATTTTATCATGTATTCATCTTAATCGAGCAAAACAATGTGTGATTTTTAGATAAATATTTTTTATTTAATAAATAATACGCATTTATTGTGAGTCGTAAATTGAAAATATGATAAATAAAATATATCATTGAATATGATTTAGTTATTTAGATTCTGTTCCGGCAAGATTACATCATCATTTCCAAAATTATCTTTCAAAGTGAAAGATTTTTCAATTTTCAAAGGAGAAAACCCACCTGCTTTGAAAATTGAGGATGTTAAAACATTATTAAAGATGCATTAGTTAGGAGCTACATGGAAGCTGGTATAATCATATTATATTATCAATAGTAAGATGATAATTCACTCTATAAAGAAGTGAAGTTTTCAAATTTCAAAGAAGCATTCTCTTTCATGACTTAGGTGGCTATATTCAGTGAATAAATCAATCGTAATTTTTTATTTAAAGTAGATCATCCTGAATGGGAGAACCTATTTAATACTATAAAGATTAGACTAATCACAGATGATGTTAATAACCTCACAGTAAAGGATATATTCTTAGCCTATGCTATAGTAATAAAAAAATATAATTTATAGGATAATATTTCCATGAATGTTTAAGTCAAATCAGCAGAATCAACTAATGACACAAGAATATTAGAAATAGCAAAAATAGCTGAAGCATGGAATTTCAATTTCGATTAGTTTCATCGTATGATAGAGACTGATTCTAAATAAATATGAAATGTTAATATTTTATTTTTATTATTCAAATAAATATTATAAGTATTATAACCTGAAGGATTATTAAGTCTTATAATTATTCTTTAACAAGAAAAGAAACACTGGGAGAAATTATTTATTTATAAGAATTTACTTTGGATTCAGATTCCTTATTATTATACAAATTAAAGTTTAGACCTCATTTCATTAATTAAAAATGAATTATATAACTCAAACAGTTTAACTTATTACTTAAATAATTTGAATATATGTTGATAATTAGAAGAAGTGATTGCTTTAAATTTTTATATAAATAATAAAAAAACATTTGTCTTCACTCATTATATTTATAATTGAACTCATAATTCTATTACATTTACAAGTATATTTAAGTTAAGGGTTTTATGATTTTAATTATAAAAAAATGATTTAATAATGTTAATTAGTTTGGATAGATCATAAAATCAATAACTCTGAGAACAAACGTTATTAGGAGGAACTTAAGTAATTATTTGATAAGTACAACTTTTTTGAAAACAATCATGATGCTGTAAAGTATTTTCACTAGCAAAAAAATGTCGAAAATATTGTTGTAATTGTGTCAAGTTCTTTTGTTTACAGTAAGACGGATCTCTTGGGCTACAACTAGATTTATTTTTGTGGGAATTCAAAACTTCACATTCAAAAATTTCTAGAAGATAAGGAATTGGTGATAATGATTGATTCTGGAATAAAAGAATTAGAGAGGTTTGTTTAAATTAATAAAGAATTTTTAATAGCTAAGGAGTTATTAAACATGTAATTTGATAAATAAATTACTGAGAATGTATAGTATTATCATTAATTTGAAGAAATTAGTTTTAGATTTTTATTAATAAACTAAAAATTAAAATAAAATGAATAATGTTTAGAAGAATAATTGCTAGAATCTGAAATAATTTAATTAACATCATAATAAGAACTTAATAAAATAAAAATAGCAGTTAAATTAGTAGAAAAGAATTATAATAAAAAATTTACAATTTTTGAAAAACTCATTTATTATTATACAACTGATTAATTAGGATATAAAATGAATGAAAATATGGCTTAGTCAAACTATGAAAGCTTAAAACAAATTATGCTAACATTGTTTAAAGGATACTCAGAATTAAATTAACAAGATATACCTAAATAATTATATAGAGGCATATGCTTTGAAGATTCAAAGAAGGATATATATGAAAATATTTTGAATGATTTGCAGAAGAGCCAAACTTATAGAAAAAACTTATATTGGAATACTTTAAGTAGCACTTCTTCTGATTTCTAATAAGCAAGAAATTTTGCATCAAGATAAAAATTTGGAATTTTATTCGAAATATAATTATAAGATAAAAATCCTCATCCATTTTTTAAACTTGAACCATATCATTCGAAATTTAGTTTTGAAAAGGAAATTTTGTTATTTCCTCAATTTTAATTCATAGTTGATTCAATTCAATAGATGGGTGGAATATAATATGTTATAATTAAATAAGTTCCGAACAATTTTGCAATGGCTTTCAATAGCAATCAAAGAGAGTAATATTGGATGAAAAGAGTTCAAAATGAACTTAAACCAAAATTAAAAATAATTAATTAATTTTAATAGTTAAGAATAAACTATTTAATTTAAAATATTAAAAATATTCCCGATGATCAAGGAGATATTAAAGTATTATTAAAATAAAATTTGGATTTATATTTCCAAACTTTAGTATAATTTCTAGAAAAATTGTACAAAAATTATGTTCCCCACTAAGAATATTTATCTTAATTACTTTAAGTGCTTTTTAATGATATTTAAATTTGTTTCTTATTAAGCGAAGATTTTTTGGAGAAATTTAAATTTTTTATCAAAAGTACTTCAGAACTTATAATTGAATAATTTATAAATATTATTTAAGAATTATTTGACCTTCAAGATTTTAAATCAAGATTAACAAATTAGTGGAACATATAATTCGAAAATCAAAATTTTATATTATAAGATTATAATTTTTAAAAAATAAGTATAAATTAGCCAATTTATACATCAGCTTCATTAAACTGGAGATAATTATAAATGTAAGAAGTTATGAAACTCTAAATAGTAAAACATTCATTTTCCGGAAGAATAGCATATGAAGCTACACTGTAGGATGGAAACAAGATCCTGTTACATGATATCAATTCAAAGCCTGGAGATTTGACCTTTGTAAAGAAACATGAGTTAGGATCAACTAATACTGGTTATTCTGATAATTGGTAACCTTAAGGAGAACCTCTAAACACAGAGAATTTAACAATCAAGGACATCTAAACTTCGGTTAAAGGTAAGATGGAAAACAATAAATTTAACCTTAAGAATTTTAATGATAATAAAACTGCATTCAATCAAAAATAATAATTTGTATAAGTTGGTGGAGCAATAGGATCAATGATGGGAGCAACTATTGTTGATGCTTTCTATGGGAAAGTAGATGGTCTATCTTTGGTTAAAAATACGTTTTTAGGAGGTTCAATGCTTTGGTTAAATTCTGCAGTTCCAGTATTAGGTTTAATAATATAAGGAGGATTAGGATTATTATAAGTACATTAAATACTTTCGAATGAATCCTTTTCCTAAAAAGATAAGGCATAATAAATAGGAAAATTAGTTGTTTAGGCCGGAACAAATGTTGCCGCTACATTCTAATCTATTTAATCAGGAGCTTATGTTGGAGGGTTATTTGGACCTGTTGGAGCTGTTGTAGGGGCAGTTATTGGAGGTATTGTTGGAGGAGCAGCTGGAAAATTATTCCACAATTGTGTGGAAAATTTGGCTAAATTTAAAATTAAAGTTAATTTTAATAATGATAATAAAGCTTAGTCAAGAAATGGATTTTTGATCATTCCAGGAGTTAATCCTAGAATTTAATTCTTTAGTGTTGGGGATAAAGTTTAGAGCCTAATTGTACTAGCAATTACTAATAAAGGAAGGATAGCTTGGATTGCAGTTAATATTTCTCCGAACATTAACGAAATAGGATAGAACAATAAACTAGGAATAATATCTATTAAATATCATTATATAGGTCCCTTAGAAGATGAGTCATCCGTCATATTTCATGCATTTGGTGTGCAGGATTAAAACGTTAATGAAAAAACAGTGATTGATGATATCTAGAATAAGAGATTAAAGTTTGTTAATTATGCTATGAAAAAAATAAAAATTTGATATCAGATTAATGAGAAATATAATTATATATTTATATATAAATGAATAAATCATAAAATTAAATAACTCCTACTTCTCATCCTGGTTCAGTTATATTGAGTCACGCAGGTATAACATAAAAGGCAGAAACTGATTTATATGACAAAATTACGAAATTTCATTAAATTGCATTACATAAGTAAAATTGTGGGATGAAAATATAGGCATGACATAGACAAAATTAAAACAGATGAAAGAGTTTAGGCGGCTGATTATGCAATAAAAATAAAGACTGAGAAAATTAAATTGGGAATGGAGATTGTAGAAATATTGTTAAAAGAAAGATTGAAATTTGTATAATAAATGTAATAAAATGAATAAAAATTAATGGCAATATTGAAGGAGACTTTATAATTATTTTCAATAGAAAAGTTTGATGATTTTCCCCGAGATCAATTCACAAATTATTTAAAATCATTAAGAGATATTCTTTTGTTAAGTTATCCGTCATTTAAAACATTAAACACAATTATTCATCATAGTGAGAAGTATTACTAATAAAAAACAAGATGGAAAACATATTGTTAATAGAAATTATGTATTAATGGATATTTAATGGGATTATTAAACATGAATTTAATTGATGTTTCAAATGCTTTATATCATAAATTGAAGAAGTATAGAATGTAATTGTTATAAATACATGGCGGTTAAGAGTAAGAAAATTATATATTAAATGATGAATAATTATAAAAATTGTTAAATTTCTTGGCTGAAATTAATGTTGATTTTTAAGATAATGTTAGTGCTCATTTAAGTATAATTGTTTATTAATGGATAGAAGATGTGACTAAAGTATAAAGTGGGTAAGATATTATTTATATTTAATCATATTTAGTTACTAAATCAATTTAGATATCTATTTTAATTTTTTGGGTCAATTTGAAAGTCGAATATTAGATAAGTTATTTGAATTGGATAATTTGTAATTAAGATGTGAAGCCATTTAGCATTAAAATGAAAAGGCTTAGAAAATTTTAAAGAGAATGATTTTACCTTAAAAATATGATAATTATAACATATAATTAGGAGTGTAAATCTAAGATATTTTGAATAACAATTAAGCTTAAGTATTAAAAACAAAAGAAGATCTGGTGAAAACTAAGATGATTGAAATAATAATTTTAGAAGCTTAAGAACCAGATGACACATATAAGCCTATTGGTTAATTTAAAGGAGCTTAAAAATTAATTCCCAAAGTTATTGTTGTTATGCAGGCAATGATTTAAAATAAGATAATAAATTTAGATTAAAAATTAAATGAAGTTCAATTAATATTAACAGGAGTAAAATAATTGTTTTTAAGTTTAAAAGAATTATTAGTAGCAGAAAAGAAATTATCTAAGGCATAAGCTTTATATACAAATTTAAAATCTACTGTAGAAAACTTAAGAAGAGATAAATAAAAAATTAATGTTGAAGAATTATATGATTAAACTTTGAAATTATAAAAATATGTGAATATTTTATCTGAATAAGCTAATATAGCTTTGATGATATCTGAATAATTACCTAAAATAAGTGAATTTATATAGATGATTCAAAGATTTATAACAAAACAATAATTTCTAACAAATGATATACTTAGGATTTTGGGAATTGATAAAATTTGATTTAATATTAAAGACTCAATGAATAATATTATTAAATAAATTAAACTTTATTAAATATAATTGATTTTAATATGAATTTATATAAAATATAATACACATTATTTATTGTACATAAATGTGAAATGAGAGAATCATTAAAAATGAGAATGAATAAACTCATTCTATGCTATCCTCTTAATCAAATTTATTTTTATTTGCAATGCTTTTGCTTCTTTGATGTATTCTATCAGCAATTTTAGTTTTTTGAGAATTAAGATCATTTTATATTATCTAGTGTAATTGACTTATTACTTCATTGATTTTATTTGTTTCTTTTTTTAAATTATCAATCATCGATTTAACTTCATTAGTTTGTATTGTTATTAGAATAGTTTTTTAAATATCTTACTTTTCTTATGGAATTTAAAATTATTGAATATTATCATCATAATGTAATTAAGTATCGATAATAGAATGAACTTTAAAATCTAATTTTTTCGAATTCGATTTTGTTAATGTTTCTTCTTCTTTTTTTTTTGGGGAAATTATAGATGGATGAGTCATCAACCAATTCAATTTACTTTTGAAATATTCACTTTATTAATCTTTTAGTGCTTCATAATATTCAACTCCTTTCTTAAATGTAACATAAAGCAATTACCATATATAATTGAATAAGATTA
This sequence comes from Paramecium sexaurelia, assembly GCA_000733375.1. Classification (NCBI taxonomy): domain Eukaryota; phylum Ciliophora; class Oligohymenophorea; order Peniculida; family Parameciidae; genus Paramecium; species Paramecium sexaurelia. The sequence goes on along the minus strand of JPFM01000092.1, from coordinate 302,612 downwards.
TTTAATGCAATACTGTCGGTATATTTACTCATCATTAATGTAATGTCATTCTTGAGTATTTAATCAGCGTAGTCTTTAGGCAACTCACCTATAATGTGGAAAAGTAGTTACTCCTTTTTTTTGGGCTTGTAGGGAATTTTCCGAAAATTGACATAAATAAAATAAAATGTGTTGTGAAAACAATAAAAAAAATTTTAAGGAATAGCCTTTATAATTGAAAAAAGAACAGAAAAACCTAAAAATAGTAGTTTTAGGAGATAGTGGAGTAGGTAAAACTAGTATGATACAAAAGTTTTGTTTTGATAGTGTAAATTAGAAAATATAAAATAATAGCTATCAGAAAAAGAATAAACAACATTAGGTGTAGCATATTAGAGTGCATAAATTACAATAAAAGGATAAATCTATTAATTACACATATGGGATACAGCAGGAGGGGAACGTTATAGATCATTAGCGTAGTTATGTTATAGAGATGCAAATGCAGCAATATTAGTTTATAATATAACAAATAGTAAATCATTTGAATAAGTCTAGTATTGGGAAAAAGAGTTATTTGAAAGATGTTCATGTAAAACTATAATAATTAAAGTCGTTTAGAGTTGACTATAGGTTTGGCAGGCAATAAATGTGATTTGAACGAAGAGAGAACTGTTTTTACAGAATATGCTTTAAAATATGCGAAATAACGTGATTTCATATTTTATGAGACTTCAGCAAAGACAGGAGATGGAATCTAAATTTTATTTGCTGAATTAATTGAAAAATATATAAGACAATAATAATAATAATTATTATGATATACTTATTTAAATGATAAAATATCACATCAAGAATTCTATTTGGCTTTATTAGTCGGAGTAGATGCTTACTTATTTGTTTATGAAAATTAAGTTAGATTTTCTGGAATTCGAATTTATCTGGTAGAATTATATAATCTGACCATATCAGAAACTTCTGAATTTTCTTGATGCACAGGCTAATCTTCAAATTAATCAATGATTTATTTCCTGTGCGAATTTTATATTGCAATTCTATGTAAATCTATTTGTCTTTTGGATTCAGTTTTTTATAATTATGTTGTTGGTATATCTGATAATAGAATAATAAAACTTACCAGATATGTCTCTAGATCCTAATCGATTAAGACGAGAACTGTACTAACTAAACTTCGAAGCTCCAACAACAGAAGGTGCTTTCATTTCAATTTTTGCAAATGAACCATTTGAAACACAAGTCATTGATTCTATAGAATTAAGATTACCAGTAAATGCTGGTTATCTTTATTCCAGAGTTAAATCTATAGAACCTGCTTTTACATTATTCTTAAATTGTTAATTATAATCTGCCAAATTATTTTAATATTTTTCTTATTTAATTTATTCTTATTTTACTATTTCTTTGAAATACGAATGTCTCAAACACTAAAATGAATAAATAAAGTACTTCAGTAGAACTTAATCTATATGATGGTTTTTTTTATAACATTGTTCTAATAAGATCTTACATTTAAATTGGTGCAGACTTAAACAGGGAATCTTCGAAATCAATTTAACAATCTTTATTTGCTTTAAGTATTGCTTTTTAATCTTTTCCAGTAAATGGCTATCCTCCAGTCTTTAATTTATAATAAAAAATAAATACTATTAAAAGATAAAGTATGACACCAGCACTAAAAACGTCACATTTTTCATCATAGAATTATTAACCTTCCATATAATCTAAAATTTCAGGTGCTACGAATCCAGGAGTTCCGCATCTTTTGAATAATATATTTTGATCTGTCAATTATGTAGCCAAACCAAAATCTGCTAATATAATATCATAATTGTTTTCATTTGAATGGAGCAATAGATTTTCAGGTTTCAAATCTCTATGAACAATTTTAAATTGATGTAAATGATTTAATGCTGATAACAAATTATAAGCCAGTCTTTAAAGTGTTTCAGCAGGTAGAAAACCTAATAATTACTGAATTAAAAACCTGTTTCTCTAACTCTTTAAAGTAATTCACCTCCACTTACTATGTCAACGACAAAGTATACAGAATTGGCTGTTTCATGTACTTCATGCAACTTTACTATATTTGGATGATTTAATTTTCTCATGATTTACATTTCATTTAACAAACTCTCTATTCCCTTGTGTTATTATTACATAAAGGACTTGCTAAATGCTTTGATTGCATATTATTAATTATTCTCCTTTCTTGTTGCCAAATAAACTTTGGCAAAACTTCCTTTTCCTATTAATTTAGAAACCATAAAAGCATCGTGGAAATTCTCAAGTAAGCAAACTCTCTTAAAATGCTATCTCCATTGATCATATAACAATTTGTCAGATAGAAAGATATCCAAAGCTTTTGTTTGATATGTCAATTTGAATCCAAATTATTGCTCATCGGAATTCAATTAAACCATATGGTCAGCTCCTGGATCAATAAAACTTAAATGCATTGTGGCAAGTGGAGCACATTTTAATTAATTGAGAGTAACTTTATAAATATACTCCAATCCTAGGACAATAAATATTGTTTTAACCATGGACTTTCCTGCTGTCAAGAATTCTTACTCGACTAAAAAAGATTAAGACTTATAGAATATTATTTATTATGTATACATCTAAGACAGATTTATCACAGGGTTACCAAAATTTATTTCTTGTTTTTCCAAAATCAAAGACAGAAACCACTTTTTAATCAGTCATTCTAAGTATTCACTGATACAAAATAATAATTTAATATATATAAGTTTTATAATTCTCAACACCTTTTAACCATTTTATTTGTTCCATAATTTATTTCTTCTTCTATTTTAAATGAAAAGTCATCATCTTCTGCTTGAGAATTCTTTAATTAAGCAAATAATGTGCTTGTTTATAATTCATTCCTATAAAGATTCTAATAATTATTTAAATTATATTACATGATACAGCTAGCACATCAAAGTACCTAATTAAAGTGGATTCAATATAGATTTCAAAGCATCCCAAACCTGATCCAATTTAGAAGCTTAATCTTAAATTTATTTTATCTCATTTTTTATTTTATCTAAAGAACTTATTAAATTTATTAATTTATTTGTTACTTAGAAATATTTTATTTTAATTATTAAACCTTTGTCTAAAACTTTTTAAGTTTGGTGAAATTCTCGAAATTCACATTGGTGCTTTCAAATCCTTCTTTCAACCATTCGCTGTAATCTCTATTAATATAGAATAAAAACAAATATTATACTAATCTGTATTTGCAAACATATCTTTTGAATGTTAACAAGCATATAATAAATATTTAACTTACATTGGCAACATTATCTCGGTAATGCTATCGAAATATACTCTAGCTGTATCATTTCTTTCCTATGAATTTGATTATATTCTATATCTTAAAGCATCCATTATTATACCAATCTCGTCATAACTAGATTTCTTGATTATACATAATTCCAATTTCTCAAACATTTACTATTACTATTCTAGAAATAATTAAAACTATTATTAGAATTCTACAATATACTTTTTAAGTCTTTTTATTTACTATTTCCATCGATTATGCTTAATTCTTACATATGTCCTTCAATTTATCATTCTCCTATTTTAATTCTTACACCTGCTTTTCTAACAATTATTAATATATTTTTTTTCTTTCTCTTGAGTTTTTTGCAGATTCTCTATTTTTTGCCAATTTTAATTAGGTAGGATCTGTCATTTCATTTGAAGTTTCATTCTGAAGATTTTGGGATCTTTTTCTTTCTAACTTTTATTGACTCTTTGATGATCTTGGAGTTATTGAAGGTGATACTGAGTTATTGTTTGATGTTCGCTTCTCTAATAATGAATCAATCTTTTCACGATATATGCTTTTACCCTAGTTTTGAGGGATAAGCATTTTAACTTCAGGTTTAAATTTATTATTTATTTATTCTGCTGATTCTATATATAATAGACACTATTATAACCTAATCGAAATTCTTAATCTCCTGATTATTAGGATCTGCTATTCATATCTGAATGTACAGATTATTTCTATTTTTATTAATTTGAAGATTCCTCTTAAATTAATAAATTATCTAATCTAACATCCTCTATTTTCATTTCAAAATATTAATCTAAACTATTTTTCACTTCTGAATCTATCAATTAAGATTGATGAAAATTATTTTAAAAACTTCCAATTTGTTAATCATTATATCCCAAATAATTCCTTCCGAAACTCAATCTATAATATACATTATAATATAATTAACTATTATTCTTATGCTGAACCTGGTAAGAAGTCGGCTGTACCTCCTGTTCCAACAAAATTATAAAATTATCCACTAGAATTAAAGCTGTCTGCCATAAAAAAAATTATTTTATAAAAGTTTAAATATAATTATTTATCATTAAATAAAAATCAGAATATCATTCCTTAAAATTAATATATTCTCTAAAAACTATTTTATATTATTCATATAAAATATATGATACATATAGGTATCATAAGATTCTTTTTTTTTATTATTTATTTCACATATTTAAAATAAACAAAATTTTCATTGTTTATTAAAATAAAATATCATTCCTGATTCTCAACATCTTAGCATTCAATAAGATTAGAAGTATTGTTGGACATCCAGTCTTTTGAATCAAACTTTTAATGATGAGATCTACATTAACTAGGTGATCTTGTTTTTATGAAATTAGACATTTGTTTAAATATTTTGATTTATTTTTTAAGATCTGAATTTAACATTATGTCTTTGTTCATTTCTATAAAGCATAGATACAAATTGTGCTCCTTTGTTGTCCAATGACCTAAAAAAAATCAAATTATAAAATTTACCTATATTGTATAACTTTCTTTTAGATGACTTTCTCCCTTTGCGCTTACTCTTCTACTGGATAATATTTAAACTTTTTTCTAATGGTTAGGCAGATTTAGTATTTTCATGGTTTGTGATGATTTCTACTGGTTCAAAATTAGACTATTGAAGGATGCATTATTCCTATTTCACTATCTATTCCTGTTTGATTATTGAAGAGTGCTACTGAGGCCCTTCAAAAATTGTGTTGCATTGCTAAGCTCTCTAATAATTTAACCACATGTAATTATTGATGTAAATTTAATGTTGATAAGGATTGAATTGTTGCATTGAAGGATAAGGATTATGGAAAGCTTAAGAGTCTAATAAATTAATTTGATTCAATACATTAAAAGAATGGAGGAAACTATGTAAAGGGATGCATAAGGAAGATATTGAGTATTTATTAAAAATAATATTCAATAATTCGGATTTATCGTAATCACGTAATTTTCGATTAACAGATAGTTAGTTGGGTAAAATTTTAATCCTTACTTTTTCATGTTTACAGTATTTTTCAATATATTATATGTAATATGAAAAATATAATGAGACCTAGTTAATTTTAATATTTGTAAGTTGTGAGTGTTATAAAATTTAAAAATTTTAATTTAATATCTTAAATGATAGGTAATTTATTCGAAGGAATACGGTAAAGGCTAGTAGTTAAAAATCATTTAAGAAGTTCTGATTCTAATAAAGATCAATTGATAATTTTGGAAAAATATTAATTAAAATAATTTAAATATTTTAATTATAATGGTGTTATAATTAAAAGAAATTAAAAAGAAATATCAAAAATATCGTTTGTGAACTTCTATGAAAATAAATAATATAGATTAATATATAACAGTGCTTCATATTTTACTGTTCCTTTCATTAATTTAAGTGATTATCCTAATTTATCCTTCCAAACGTAAAGAATAATTATGTTCTATATCTCTCTCATCCTTTGCTTGCATTAATTCCTATCTGCAATTATCCAATTCTTTCTAAATTTCTTAAATCTTATAATTTAATTCATTGATTTCTTATCTTAATGATTCATTTTCACTTAACAAATATTCTCTTTATTTCTACAATCTTGAACAATTATCTTTCTAATATTTGACCCAATCAGTTTCATCATCAATACCTTCCTCTTTCTTAGCTTGTCTCTCCTTAGCTATTTTCTCCTTCCAATACTCATTTAACATTTCTGCTTATTTAATATTTTGTTAATCTAAAGACTCCTTACTTTTTTTATATTCATCAATTGCTTTCCTAAGATCCATTTTAACTGCTTCCATTTCAGCTAATTCTTATTTGACAACATCTGAATCCAAACATTTATGTCTATGGTATTTAATTTTCTCTTATTCTAATTCTTGTAATTACCTATGTAAATATAAATAATATTAATTAACCTCTATATTTCTTATTGTTTTTCAAATTTATCTTATTCAATTGCCTTTAACTTAGCATTGATTCTTATTAAGGCATCCTCTTCTTTTTTTTTAAGTTCTTTTAATTTTTCCAAATATTCTTCATCTGCACCTGATTTCATTTATTTTAACATCTTCTCATATCTAATTCTTTCTTCCTGTCTTATCATTTCCATTTCGTGTTCTCTTAAGCGTATAATTTCAGCTTCTAATTTTGCTTAATATTTCTATTCTACATCTTTTCTTAAGTTATTCATCTACATAATATTAACATTTCAATTTTTACTCTCTCTTCAATAGTTTACATATCATGTAATCTTGAATAATTGATTTTCTTAAGAAATCCAGTCTCAAGATTCCTCATCTTTTATTCATAGGTTTCTTCTCTTTCATCTGTTTAACAAGAATGATCTGTCTTTTCAATTTTATATTTCCTCTTTATAATACTTCTCATTATTTCTAAAGCAGATATTGTACCCTCTTATAATTGAAATAAATGTTATTCATAATCCCTTATTGTTAATCCATGTAATTAAAGTAATTCTTATGTTTACAATATATCAACTTTATCAAGTCCACATTCTTATAAAAATATTTCAGCTGTGCAGAGGAAATTTTGAGATTATAAAAAATTGATTACAAAACAATCAGCTACTTTTAGGTCAAATAATCTCTTAGATTTTTTTTATTTAGGTTCTTACATCAATTTATCAACTATTTCTTTTCTAACTTATAATTTGATTCTGTCAAGCATTCCTTCTTCTCTCATTTTTTCATTCATAAATAAGAGTACTTGACTCTCTGTTAATGATTCACTTTCTTCCTAATTCATTTTTAAATTTAATTTTTATAACAATTAGTAATTTGAATTCCTTTCTTTTAAAATTCTTTTTATCTTTTATATACTTAGATTATGTTTTTATAAATAATTATAATCAACTATCAGTTGTTGTAATCCTGATTAATCGGAAATTTAGTCATAATTATAAATAATTTAAAATTGTTTACAAAACAATAATTGTTATTTATAAACTATATATAAAATCCACGTCAAATTTGTATTAATCACGTCTGAAAATTACAGCAATATTGTGCCTTTGTATACCTGAAAATAATGATTTTCAAAATACATAATTTATATTATGAACTCAAGAAGTACACATCTAACAGAATATGCAATTAAACATATTATTGCTGATCAATTTACTTCGTGGCAATCTGTCAATCCATCTCAAATCTAAATAACTAGATTAGCTGGGTTGACTAATATTACATACAAAGTAGAAACAAAGGAAGAAATTACACCTAAAACTATAGTATTTAGAGAGTATTTCAAATATTTAATAATAGATTCGGAAATGCTGAAGGATTTGTAGATTCTAAATAAGAAAGAATTATATTTAAAACTATTTCTGATTTAGAATTAGGCCCTAAACAATTATAATGTGGTGATATATGGAGAATGGAAGAATTCGTAACAGAAGGAATTCATCCCAATAATTAAAAAATGGGATCACCTGTATTCCAATTCAAATCTATGGGAGTCTTATAAAAATTTCATTAAATGGATATACCCATTCCTAACAATGGAAAATCTTTGATTCTCAACAAAACCTTGTCTGAACATATGAAACTCAATGTAATGAGGAAGATTGAAAAAAGAGATTTATATACAGATGTAGAGCTCAAATAATTAGAAAATATTGAATAATTCTTGAATAATGATGATGAATTCAAATATTTAGAAGAAATGATTCAAAAAGAAAGTTATGAGGAGGTAAATATATTTAATAATAACTTATAGTTAAAATTTTGTCATAATGACTTAAATTAATTAAACATATTTAGTACTACAAGAAAAGACAAAGAAATTGTTTTCATTGATTATGAATATTGTTCTTACAATTATCCCTCATATGACATAGCCAATTTCCTTAATGAATCTGCCATTAATTATTAATATGAAGATGAGCCTTACTATGTTTTAGTGGAAGAAAACTTTAACACAGCACCTATCCAAGCTCATTATCTAGCATTGTGTTATTTAATTCATCAGAATTGTTTAGAAAATGAAATCAATCAAATAGTTAATCTTATTACTTAAAAAGCAAACAAAAATAAAGATGAATTAAATACATTTATCAGTTTGATTAAGCAAATTTTGGAATAAAGAATGAATGAAAATTAAATTAATGATTTGTTTCAATCGGTATCTTATATGAAAAGAAGAATAAGAAGATTATAAACAATATCTAATCTTAATTGGGTTTGGTGGAGTGTTCTTCTTGCTCATGAAAAGAACTCCTTAAACTTTGAATACATAGATTACGGTTTTTTGAGATTCAAGATGTTCGAAAAACTTTTGGAATTAGAAAAAGCCAGATAAACTAGCAATTGATATTTTTATGTAATTAATAATATTATATCATAAATTAACTTTAATCCTCAATATTTATTATAATAATAAATTTACTAAATAAGATTGAATTCATAATTTGAAATGAATGTATACTTTGATTAATTTTTGATTAAGAAATATAGAAAGATTAATACTTAAATTTAATTTTGTAATTTGGATTACAAATATTTTAAAAATTGTTCAATCCTTTAATAATATTCTTATTTTTCCTTAAGGTAGTTATCGACAGGGTTGTATTTCTACGCTCAAAGGATTAATGATTGAAAAATATTGACCATCAATTTAGATATATGTATTTACATTTTTATTGTTAGTTGACTCTTAGAATTTGATATAAAGAGGTCCACTTGTTTGAGCCAATCTAGTTGCATTACCAGACAAAACTCTATTTAATATAGATTAATAAGATATAACCTTTCAGATCCTATTCCTGCAATAGAATCAAATGATATAAATTCTAATAATCCATCTGAGAAGGATGTTTTTTCAGAATATAATTTATTCTTTTGAAGGAATTCTTATGGTGTTTTAGCATTTTTCCAAATATCTGTAATACCAGCAGCATAAGAATTAATATTCAAACATACAAGTGTTGCAGGATTTCCAGGGACAGTAAGAGCATTTTTATCTTGACAATTAATAGTTTTGAATAAGGTTTTTTATTCTTTGTGATTCTAATGGATTTAGATTTTATTAATACAAAATGTTCAACAAATTCAACAACTTAATTTAATCTTGGATTTTTTAGGAACATTTTTTAAATTCCTTATAAGCAGTAACATAATTTATTAAGATGTCTATTAGTGGTTCTATTTTTGTCGAATCCATATCCGATTCTTGCATCTACTCCAATACTAAAATAATTTGACATTTTCTTTTCTAAAATATTAGTATTCATTCCATCTAAATCTTTAATGCTTTATTTGGTGTATCCTTTATCATTCTTTTTGATTTCTTAGAAATATCCTTCTTATTAAGTTTAGATAGTAACATCCCAAATGTCGAAAAAACATTGATGTCCCTTTTGCCAGCATCTTATGTATTGTTTTAAGAGTCGATAATCATTTTCTAACATATTTCCTGGTATGTCTGTATCCCAACCTTTTGATTAAACATAGTCGGATTACCTAGAGCATTTGAAAAATCATTTCCTGTTCCACAGGGTAATGGAATAATAACTATTTAGTTAATTTCAATATTTTGTTAGATCATTTATTCGATTACCCACATCATTGAGCCATCTCCTCCTGCAATAATAATGGGTATTTATTTATTATCTAATTTATACAAAAACATACTTGATCTTAAATCCTCCTTTAGTTTACTATAACCTTAATTTCTAGAAGCTATATTTTGAATGCTAAAAAAAGATATATGAACATCTTTATCGTCAATATTTAAGGTTATATCTGCACACTAATATAATAATTTAATTTTACATCCAATACACAAAATTGATTAGCTTTTACACTGCCACTTCCAGAATTGTAAAATAAATAGAATAATCCCAAATTTAATGTAGTTTACTATTATTCACTCTCTGAAAACTGTTAATACTACATTATTATAAATAATTAAAAATATAAAGTATATATTCTTCTTTTATTCTAAACAGATAATCTTAGTTTATAAAATGCAATAATATATTTATTCTGTCTTAATTTCAATTGATATTTAGTTCATCTTTTCGATTTGTAACATTTAAAGTAAAAAAACTATAAATAAAAACATTTGAAAGCAAAAAATTATAATTTGTTTTTTAATGCTAGTATGAAATTACTTTTTATGATACCCTATGTTTAATGATTATTATAATTATTAAATCCAGTTTAATTTATGACTATTAAATTAATAATGATATTCATTTATTTAAACATATAAATAAATAAATAACATACAATCATAGAACAAATGTAATTCAAACAAGAATCTTTTGACCATTAAATGACTGAATTTCTTTAGATTGAGTAAGAAGTAGAAATTAAATCGCTCTTTAAACAGCTTAATATTTAAAATACACAACTATCCAATAAACGATCTAAAAAAATAAAGAAATTTAAACTAAACATTCAAACAAATTCAATCCTCTAACGAAGAAATATTGACCTAAGCTAAATTTGACATTTTTTTTATCTCTTTTCTCTATTCTATATAAATATAACAACAATTATAGTATCAGTATTTTAATGAAAGCTCTATCTGATAATCATACATTTCAAATGTTTTATATTTCTTATGTTAAAAATAACCCTATCTATCTTCTATAAAAATTAGAGTAAATAATGAATTCAAACATAAAATTACTTAAATATTGATATCTGACACATTCAACAGATTTTGAAATAAAAAAGGGAGAATATTGAATTATATTATAATTGTATAAAAATAGCAATCTTAAAAAATTATTCTGCCAAAAGACCTTTGCTCACTTAATCTTTAATTCTTTTCTAAATATGCATTTTATTTATTCAAACTGAAATTAATTACAAAAAAATATGTCTAATAGCCATGCATATAATAATTACTGTAAATCAAGCATTTTATATGCTGCAAATTATCATCCACTAAGAATTATAATCAACAAATAAACTACTTATTCGGAGATTAATAAAGTGATCAAAATTGCATGGAAAATTAGCCCCTCTTTTTTAAGAATATTTTTATCTAATGGTAGCGAAATTTTTGAAGAAGATTTGTATTTAGTTAGACAAGGTTCAAAATTATATGCAACTTTAGATGGTTCAGATTTATGTTTTAATGTTCTATTTTTGAATTACTCTATCAATGATTAATTATGTTAAAATCCACATTCAATTACAATGATCGGAAAAATTAAATCCAATAAAATAGATGTAATTATTAAACAAATCTCAACTAAATACTTTACAAGAGATGAGTTGGCTTATTTTGTTAAAATTTTATAATAAATAAAAGATGAAAATTTTAGTAAATTTGTTCATATATACGATATTATTATTTTTTAAAGACAACGTGAAATAGTCTAAATCACCGAATATTGTTAAGGAAAATCTTTAAAATATATACTAAATTGTAAATTATTTAATCAAAATGTTTAGAAAACAATAAATTTACAGAATAAGAGATCAAACTTATAATTAAAAATTTAGCTGACATCATATTTTAATGTCATTCTAGAAATATCATCATAAAAAGCTTGAAATTTGAGAATTTGGTTTTTAGTGAAAAAGAGAATATAAATAGCGTATATATTTTTTATTATTTTAGTTAAAATTAACAGACTTAGGTCTTAACAATGCATATAGAATTTAGAATTTAACTTCAATTAATAACTATAACTTTTATGCTCCTGAATTATTATTATCGAAAGACTTTACCCTTTCAAGTGATATTTGGGCATTTGGTATCATTATTTATTATCTTCATTTTTCTTCATATCCATTTGATGGTAGAACCAAACAAAATATATCACAAAATTTGATTCAATAGAAATATAAAATAAATGATGATGCCAATCCAATTCTTAAAGATCTATTATAATAAATCTTCATCTAAGATCCCGATTCAAGAATTAAAATATAAGGAATTATTGATCACCCTTACCTAAAATTACAAAATAAATTTAATCTTAGCTTTCATAATTCATAAAATAAACTCTCCTTCAATCTTCTAAGATTAAATAGTAGGAATAGTTTTAGAAAAAAGACTAACAGTCAACGATTTGATTCTGAAGAAAATAATTCTTCAATAAAAAGAATTCAAAAGCAATTATCTCTTTAGAAATAGTCAGATAAGGAATAATCAATATTAAATTCACTCTAACCTAAATAATATTAATGCAAAATAGATAGAAAGAGATGTTTTTCACATATGATTGTTAAATAACAAATCAGATAATCTACTATTAAAGATTTTTGAGATTAGACTTATTTTTTTTATATTTAGAAAATAACAAACATCATTCATTAAATACCAAATTATATTAATTTTAAACTATTAAATATATTCTAATAGATAAAACATATGCTATATCATCCATGAATTGAATATATTTATATATCATTAATTAGTCTATATTTATTTAAATAATCAACTTAATGAAACAGGATTGAAAAAGTCGTTAAGATTTTCAAGATAAAGGCAGAAAACATTACTTTTTCTATATACTTTTGAATTATTTATTCATATATAAAATTAGAGATTATATGGTAAATGGTTATCAAAAATTAGTGTTCTTGTTTCTAATATCTTTATAGTTAGGCTTTGGATGTTATTTTTTAAGGTATATTATTTGAATAATAGAATTTAATAAAAATTGATGAATTTACAATCAAATTATCTATTCATCTAAGTAAGTAATTAAGTCTTATTACTTCATTGATTCTGTATGGAGATTATAAATATTTTAACTTATCATAGTTTATTGGTGCTGTATCATTTCAATATTGGCCATCAATTATTTCTAATTAGATATCAGCAATAATAAAGAAGACATATAATTAGATGTGAGTGTAGCATCTTCTTAAATGTGTCTCTTCCTTATGATATAATGAACTTTTTTGTAATCATGAGTCCAAAATTCATTAAAAAATAGGCATTGATTTGTTGACTATCGAAAATTTTTAAATCCATAATTGTTCAATTATCTTCATTATTAATATTATATTTACTTTTAGAAACTGCAATAATTTGTACTTTTGAAATAGAGAGGTAGTATTTTAGACTTAAATTGATCAATTTAATGGATGATAACTTTATTTCCTTATTCATTCCAACTTATGATATATCGATTGCATTAATCCTATAAATTAATTCTAAAATATACTTCTAACATTGATTTTAATTTTATCAAGAAGACTGGTAGTTTGGAGTATTTCAATGACATAGATATTTGTTGATATAAGAAATATTGGTAAATATTAACAAATTGAATTTATCAAACCGTTTGATTTGCTGAATGTTCCATATAATCATATAATGAAATTTGATTATTTATATTTCACCATTTATAGGGATTTGTTTTCTATTTATTTAACTATCTAGTTTTCCAATTTTCTTTTATTAAATCAAATTTACCAAATACTTTAGAAATTTCAAATCAAAATTATTGATGGAAATTAACTAAAAAGCAAATGAGATTTGTAGTATCATAATTTACATATTCTTATAATTAATTATATATTTCATAAATTATGTAATATAAACTTAGTATATGAATACACATATAGATATTAATGAATTAAATTCAAAAAACAATGCAATTTATTTTCTTAGTCTATACTATATTGAGATAAAAAAATAGAAGAATTTGATGTAACTTTTTTTCCTTTTTTATATATTAATTTATTTATTTCATCTAGATTGTAAAAACACTCCTTCTGAATTATTTTTTTTGAAGAAGATTTATATCATTAGTTATTATTGTAAATAGGTTTAAATGTTTTTAAATTATAGTAATTAAAGGAATGGGTAGATTTACATATATAAAAATAAGAACTATAAAAATATTATGATTTATCAAATAAGTAAAATGATAAAGCTTGATAAATTAATATTTTCTTTATGAATAAATCATTTAATATCTCGTTCGATTCAAAAGTCTAGACTTCATTTGGAGATTTTGTTTATCAAGGCACAAAACTATATTAACGATTAATTTTCTTCCTCATACTTATTTATTCAATAACAAGATTATTATCAACCCTTTTTTGCAATAAGAATTATTATTTTATAGGGGGAGGAGTATTTGTTATACAATCAATTTTATAAGTAGCAATATCGATAAAAGGAAATCTTTTTATAAAAAAATTAGCTAATCAAATTATCTGTTTTATATTTTGTTTTATGTAGATTTAAGTTTATCAAACAAAGAATTTTAGAGAGATATTTGATAACTCTTAACTAATTATAATTTTTAATATGATAATTTATAGCTTTATAGATTTTTATATGGTCTTATTTTAAATTGTCGTTAGTTTGGGAATCAAAACTTGGATTTTAATAATGTAAGACGAATTTACTTCTTATAACTGTATATACTAAGTGATAGGAGATTTTGCTATTCTTCTATACGTTTATTAAAATTAAAAAAGGTTAAAGAGAAATTTCGATTAAGAATGCTTTTGTAAATAGTTAAGTAAATAATAATGTAATATATCTTAGTAAGGTTTATGCCTTTAATAATATAAAATTAATTTTTGTTAATAAACTTTGATTAAAAAAGCTAGTAATTTAATTTAAAAATGGAAAGCAAGATATAATCAATAAATTAGGATGAGTCAAATATTCATTCAAAAAACATTAGGAAATTCTTAAGAAATTATTATTTTGAATAGATATCTTTAGAATAATTTATTTTGTCTAGAAAATCTGTATTTCAAGAAAAATTTGATTACATATTTACAAAAAATCTAATAGTGAATGGTCTTGAAAAGAATGATACTTTAAATATAAATTACACTGAATGTTTTCTAGGAGAAAAGTATTATCAAATAACATTCAATGGTTAAAATTTAGAATAATTTGAAAAAATTTAATTGTAGATTGTCGAATGTTTAAATAAAAACCAATCTATCACTGTGAGTTTTCTTAAAAAACAACTATATTAATTGTCAAACTTTAAAATTTCTTCTAATGTTTAGCAATAGATTTCAAAACTGAAAATACATTGTATGTATTTTTTAGGATAATTTAATTAAATTAATAGTTTCTAAGAAGTTGATCCCAAAATAAAAGATATTAATATAAGTAAATTATTTAAATAAATTACTAATTTATTTTGTTAAGCTTATAATACGGACAATTTTGAATTGATTTCTGATGGGCATCAAGATATATATATTAAAAGTAATGAAGAATAGCTTTAAACATTTATTTTAATTATATTTTAAATAATTATTAGATTAAAGGCAATAGTTTTAAAAAATAAAATATTTTTTGGTTTGGACAACAATAACTAAAAATTAATTTACATTTAAATATAAAGTGAATGTTATCCATAGTTAAAGTTTGAATTAGAATAGAATCCTTTATTTTAGAAAATATAAAGAAGACTTTGTCCAAATCTCGAAATTCATTTAATAAATTCAAGTAAAAAAAATAAATAATTATATTTAAGCATTGAAATTATTTCTGTATCAAA
Source organism: Paramecium sexaurelia (assembly GCA_000733375.1). Classification (NCBI taxonomy): domain Eukaryota; phylum Ciliophora; class Oligohymenophorea; order Peniculida; family Parameciidae; genus Paramecium; species Paramecium sexaurelia. Next base: position 286,808 of record JPFM01000092.1, on the reverse strand, counting down.
ATTAGGCAAGTTTAGAAAAAATTCGCCAAATATAAGGAGAAATAATATGATTATATTTAATAATGTTTTGAATTTTTCAAATACTTTTTTATTTTGTTGGTATTGCTATATAAATTAATTCGAAATATCGATTCAGACGTGATCAAACTTGAACTTAATTTATATATATATATATATATAAATGTAAAAGAAGTTAAGTTTTGAGTTTGCCTTGCCTGGAATTGAAAAAGCATATTAATAAGATCGATTAACAAAAAATGTTTGGATGAGAAAGATTTTGTCTATATTATTACTAGTTTTTGCTTTAGTGAGATTGATAGCATCTATTGTTTAAGAAAATAGAGAAATTATGTATTGGGAAATATGTTTTACTTGTTACAGTATTTTTCTTATGGCTGTTTCTATTAAGGGGACACCAGGAAAAGTAAAGAGTCTTTTTTCGTTTACAAACAATCTATTATGCGTTCTGTAGGTTTATGCTAGTTATTATTAACAACCTTAAACAATTTACATAAATGGTTAAAATATAATGATATTCAATATGATAATGTTCTATTTTACTAGTATTTAAGAAGCTCCAATTTAATTAATTGTTTTTTTTGCATCAAGAATATTGATTTAAGGATTGCAAAGTGATCTTTTTGTAGTGTAAGATTTTATATAAATGATAATAACTACTCTTTGCATTTTGTTATTTATCTATAAAAATGATTAAAATTAGAGAGCTCATTTTTAATTATAATTTTCTGATAAATAATGGGGTAAATTGAATAAATTTAATTAGAATAAACCTTGCCAGTAATTATACAAAATCCATTTTTGATGTTTACATTTGATGAGGAGAGAATAAATTTCAATTTAAAGCTATAGAATGATATGTAAAAAATCTTTTGGGACAATGAAAAGGCACCATCTGAAAATTTAAGATCATTTTTAAGAACCTATAAAATGGGTAATGATACTCTTGAGTAATATATTTTGAATAGGAAGAGAAGTTAGAAAGATTATTAAAAGATTTTCTTATTTAATTTGAGAATATAAAGACACGATCAAAATTCGGATTCAAAAAAGACAATAATACGATTGTCAGACTTTTATTTGGGATAATAGGTATTTTTAATAGTATTCGATTAACATGAATAAAAAGTTCGTTAACTATCAAACCTAAAAGATGCATTAATCTAAGGAATCAATTAACATTAAACTCTAACCCTTAATTTTTTAAACAAATAATTAACTCTCATGTAAAATGCTATTAATTAATAAAATACTACTGATCACATATATAAGTTAAAAATTCATTGTATGTATTTTATTGGGAAGTATACTTAATGTAACAGTTTTTAAGACATAGAATAAAGAATTGAAAAGATTAACTTTACAGATATGGTTAAAGAAATGATACATATTTACAGTATGGCTTATAAACATATATAAATTGAATTTTCAAGCAATAGTTTTGAAGATATCTAAGGATTTAGTAATGTATAATTAGTGAAAATATTTCTTGTTATTTTATTTTAAACCCTTATAAGATTAAATTCAAGTAGAAAAACAGTATTTATTCATTTAGCTGACAATAAAACTAATTCTGAATTCTAATTAATAAAAATTAGCATTTTGTTTGATAAATTTAAAGAATTCAAACAAAAATTAATCAATAATCAATTATTCTATAAAATTTAAGTAAGACTAAGTCCTAATGTTGATATAATAACATCTGACAATAGTAAATATATATAATTAAACATTAATTTAGGTTGTTAATTTTTAATTTACAAGAATCTCGAGTAATTAAATGAAATCAGAGTACTTGAAGAAGAAATAGAATGATTAAAACTAATTTATATATTTATATTTATATATATAATTATATTTATTTATACACAAATAAAATTAAAAAAATATTATAAACAAATCATTTAATTTTAGTTACAAATGAGACTTTATCAAGTCTCGTAACAGATCTTCTACTGCAAACGATCTTTCTATGACTAATAACTAATCCTGGATCTTCATCATATGATTTTCTTGATAAACATATTTTTGCAACACTAGATGATCTTCCAATACGAACATTAATTCCACTCAAATTTAACTTAAATATTTTTGCATGCTCCTTAAACCAATTATGAGATTATATATCAAAGATATTTGCTCTCTCTTTAGGATTCAGAACAAAGATTATACTCAATAAATGTAATAATTCTTTAGATACAGATTTCTTAGGAATCTAATAATTACATTAAAGAATATTTCTATAAGTTTCTGATGGAGTATTACCATCGAATGGAAGCTTACCAAATACTAATCCATATATGATACAACCGACAGCCCAAACATCTTATGTAGGCTATATATATTTGTATGAAGCAGATAGTACTTCTGGAGCTAAATAAGATAAAGTTCCGACAACATTTTCTGTTATTAAAGGTTATCCAGCATAATTCGAAACTCCGAAATCTATTATTTTTATCTGATTAAATATTTATAATTTATTACTTCTTTACTTGAAAGGGATGATAACATTATATTTTCTAATTTTAAATCGCAATGGATTATTCTTTTTTCATGACAATAAGCAATAGCATCTACTACTTAACGAGAAAACTGTTTTGCATCACCTTCGGTTAATTTAGCTAGAATTCAAATATATAGCTTTACAATTTGCTTATGTCAATAATGAACCTCCTTATAAGTACTCCATAATCATGAATACTTCTTTCTTATTAGAACATACAATTTTTTCATGTAATTTCACTACATTTTTATGATCTAATTATTTTAAGATTAGAGATTCTTATTCTAGGATGTCTAAATCCTATCCTTACCAAGTTGATGAGCTTATTTACTTTATGGCAACTAATTCTTTTGTTCCTTTGTGCTTGCCCAAAAATACTATGCCTTATCCACCTTCTCCCACTCTTTTTATTATATCATACTCTAACTTTAAATTACTAAAATCATTCTCGTCATTTTTCAATTGAGCATACAGATTAGTACCTTTTTTAATATTTATTAGATCTTTTTCTTCTATTTCAGTTCCATCGATCAGAAACAGCCTTAATTAACATACATTTTATCTCCAAACTATTTAAATCAATTTAGCTATGTCAATAAACTTTGTATTTGGATTCAACATAACACGTATTGGATTTTGATTATTAGACATCAAAGTGCAAGATCTAACATAGCTTTGTAATGTATATTTGCTTGTATTCATTTTAATTTTTATAATAAATTGCTTTGATGTTCTGCATTTTTAAAATAATAATCAAATTTTCCTTTTCTCCGATCAGTAAGAAACAGTAAACTTATGATAGAAACACCAACCAACTCAAACTTTTTAAATTACAAATTCAAATATATTATTCTATATTATTTTCAATTTCCTTAAATTTTCTTATAAAATAAAACTATTCCTTTCAATTTGCAATCGAAATTCAAATTCTAGATTACTTCAAATACTCTCTTAAAGATTCGTTAAACAATTCAATATAATTACATAAAATGAATCTATGAAATATTATAATAAATTTAATAATATTATATGTTTATAATCGTAATTTTAAAATTACAATTGTCATAAAAATTCCTAAAAAATTAATTAATTTCTAAATAGTGTCAACAAATAGTAAATTATTATCATATTATCATTTTATTAATTTTGTTTCAGTTAAAATACCATTATTATTCGAATGTTGTTGGGACAGTTTCATCTCTATTCTATTAAAACAATGCTTCTAATAATCTCTCTGAAAATGAAATATAAAAATTAATATAATTATTAATTTCGTCTATGTTTTATAACTTGCTATTAACATATTAATCATTCAGATTTGATTCAATATTTCATGCACATTGACAATCCTTGTAATTTTTTCTTAACCTTATTTTTATATCAAATTGAGTAATAAACCATATAATATGTCTTTATATTTTTACTTTATATCATGATAATTAAACGATCTTTATAACAATTTTCATACTTTTTAGAATTTTAGATTTTTGCCCTATTCCAAATAAATAGATATATAAACTTGCTCACAAGAATTTGATACTTTACATATATCTTCTTATTACTTATTATGCAATCTAATATAATATTATAAGCTGTGATATATTTCTTGGATTTTTATTTTTTTCTAAGTTTACTCTAAACTAACTATTAATTTAGACTATCAAATTTAATAACACAAACTTTTATATAATAAAACTTAAGCACTGTATTTTGTTGACTCAATTTCATTTTGGAATTTATATCTAAATGAGAAATTATAACCAGTGAAAATAGAACTTTCATTATAATCCATTCCATTACGGTTTACGAAGTTTGAGAAAAAATTGATTCCAATTCTATCGATATAAGTCTTTTGGAAATTTTCTTAATTTATCTTCAACTTTTAATGCTCTTATAAGATAAATTATATGAATATTTAATATTATGTGATGGTAATTAGAACCCTAATTATTAATTAATAAATCAATTAATTAATAGTTAGGATAAACAATAAAAATGGACAAAAATTAATGATAATTTTAAATAAAGAGCATTAATTATTACTGTTGACCATTGCAGGAATATATAGTTTTATATCTAATAAAAAAATGAGATATTAAAATTAATTCTTAATCTATAATAAATTGTTATGTTTGAGTGATTGATTTGATAAATTAATTTCTTAAATTTTATAATAATAGCTTTAAGAGTACACAATATTTTAATTTTGTTGATAGTTTTGTTAGATAAGTGATCAACAAAATCTAATGATTTGATAAGGCATCCTTATTTTAAGTAGATAATTGTTTGAAGTGATAAATATTCTAAATAATATTATTTTATTATAAAATGAAAATAAGTTGCATGAAACTTGAAATAAAGTCTAGTCTTATATTAGAATGTTGTTAATAATCTGTTGATATAGATTTTCTCAAATGATATTATCTAATATTTTGTGTAAATTTATTAAAATGCAAGAAATTTTAAAATAAACCCAATTGAAAGGAGAAAATCATGTCAAGCATTTATCATTGTTACTATAGAATCATTAGGGAATTAAGAAGTTAAATTAATTAGGATGTATATAATGTTGCACTGAATACTATGAGAAAATCCATTTTGTGGAATTTGAAGATGGAGAGGAAATCATTCATACTGGTGAGATTGGAGATTTATTTTATTTACTAATTGAAGGTGAAATTAATACAAGAAAAACTTATTTTGGAACAGAAGCATTACTTAATCTACCATATATCTAGACTATAAAAAGTGTTACAAAAACAAAATTTGGAACGATTAGCAAATATGATTATGAAAATATTAAGAGGAAGGCTAAGTTGAAGGATCCAAATGAGCAATTAGAATTTTTTAGACAATCATAATTATTTGGACAATTATCTAAAGTTATGATTGAAAAACTTCTCAAGAATTGTTAAATAGAAATATTTGATAAAAATCAATTAGTCTATTATGAAGGAGAGCCATCATCAACAATTTATTTGGTGAGAGATGGAATATTTTAATTGTAAAAGAAAATGGTTGTTGGAAATAGATGGAAAAATATTACTATTAGTGAAATTGGAATCTATTAATTGTTTGGTGACTTAGAATGTTTATTGAATAAATAACGATATTTCACTGTTAAATGTTTAAAACAAGGTAGTTGTTACAAAATTAGCAATGAAGATTTCTATCAAAAAGTGATATCTGATCAGCCAAGCTCAGAAGCTTAAAGATACATTAATCAATATATTAAGGCACAATTACTTAATAGAACTGAAAGAATTCAAAGAGCAACTGAAACATTGGCTCATAATAGTGAATATTTAATTGGATTGCCAGAAATTAAGACATCCAGCAATAAAGAATTAAGTTAAATAGAAATGAGAGTTCTTGATAAAACTCACTCTAGATATGCCTAAATCTATAATTAAGCTTGTTAGAAAAGAGTTAAAGTCAGGTATGCTACTATTCACAAAACTGAGGTAGCTGTTCCCAGAGTTACATCAAAAACTGAGTCTATACATAAGACTATAGTTGTTTCAATAGAAAAACCAGCCAAATAATATATTTATGATGAAATTAAAATGCCAGATATTATACAAAGAAGATATCGAGATTTCTTACCAAAGAGAAAGAAAGATTTTTGGATTATTACTTAAAACAACAAATCTTCCATACTTTGAAATAGCATATTTATTTATATTATCATTTTAGTTTAATTTCCTCTAATAAACTTTATGTTTTCTCCCTTCCTCACTTGAAGTATCTCTTTTATCTATTCACTAAAATAATACTCTAAATCCTAAGATTATAAAAGTTTAACGGATTAAACTAAATTTATTAATTCATATTCTTAATTTAATAAGTAGACTACAGATACCATAGTTATTTTTCTGAGTTTCCATATTTTACCAGAGATATTATCAATGAAAAATTGATTCAATCCGTCTTATTAATCTTAAAAATAACCAAGTATTTATGTATATAATTAACATATTTTTATTTATATATTTGTACTTAAGCCTAAATCAACAATCTCAAAAGATTCCAAACCTTTTATCCAATTTGCTTGTCACTTAATTGTTAGAATAAATTTGATTTATTTTTTAGAAGGTTTGGGAAAGAGTTTACATATTATAAAGTCTTGAATTTTGAGGAGAAACAAAGAGGAATGATAACATAATAAAATTATTTATTTCAAACAATTTAGTTGCTTGATAGGATTGCAAAACCAATATTCATAATAATCCATTTTATATATTAAATATTAAATATCATTAAGACTTACTTAGTTCTTATAAGTATTGATACTCCTCTTTAAGTGTTTCTTACCTAAATAGGAATCTACTTTAAGGAACGTTATTTCTTTCTGGGTTATCTATAAAAATTAATGATTATTTATTACTAATAGTTTTATACATCTTTTCATAATGGGTTCCAACGTAAAATTCTTTAATGATGGATTCAAAGCTAGAACAACGAACAGAATTACGTGCTAATTCAGCCATATCTACATTATATAAATCAAAGATCTATTAAGCAATAGCATATTCTTCTAAAAGAGGTTAATCAGTCATGTGTAACATGAGGGGGTCATCAGTAGACAAACAAACATTTAGTCCTTGTCTGAAGTAACTGTTAAAAGGTGAATCTGCATATTTACATATTAGTTTATTATTAGCAATTGGAGACATGGATATACCAATTTATTTTAGGTAATATAAATACTTTAGAACAGGGGATTATTCTAAAATAAGTCCATGATTGATTCCTTTAGCCAGTAAATATGCACATGCTAAATGATCAATATTCCCATTTAAACCGCAATGTGGTCTAAGATCTAATGTGTTTAAACCTCTTTATAGTCTTAATTAATTTAAACTTGCTAGATTTGCATAAATATAATAGATCCAATAAGCATAATGAGGATTTGAATCTTTAGTCCAATGAATAGGTTAGATCTTTAGATGCTAAAGGAAGAAATTCTCATGTTGATTTTCATCATCGACACAATCAAAAGCAGAAATACTAAATAAAGCTTAATACAAATCAGGATCAACTTAGGGATTGATTGTAACTTCAAACAATGGTCTAAAAATATTATCAATCATATCTTAGAATGAATTCACTTCTCCATTTTTTCGATAAACAGAATAAAGTCTGGGCAATTGAATTATCCATCTAATATTTGGATGCTACAATTTATTTTTAATAAGCCATTGAGCCTTCTTACTCCATTCACTGCTTGATTTCCCGTAAATTGTGATTCTCCATTCAGCATAAGTGTGTCTGTCCATATTTCTTATCATATCCTATGTAATTTCAGCAATATATTTCCCTTTGATATAATTGTCAGTTTTTAAGAATATGCTTCTTAAAAGTGGTTATCCTAAAGGACTGTATTTACTTGTAAATCTATCAAATCTTTTATATAGAGACTTATCTGCCTAAACATCTAAGAGATCTATATTTAATTCTTCAGTTTTAAATTTAAATCTTTTTTAGATATCTTTTAATGTCATCTCTTTACCTTCATCCAAATAAACAACTTCTTCAGGACATTATCTGAATTTCTTCTTCATAAATTCAAGTAACTATTTACCATTCATACTTTAACTATGATGTATGTGTGTGTCTATTTTTAGAACACTATAAAAGTCTCGATTCTTTATACGCTTTTAATCTTCAGCTTCTCTATCGCTGTTAAATAAACAGTGCATTTTGAATTTGGATTCCAAATAATTATTACGTGAATAGCACCAACTTGTAATCATTTTATCATTAGCAATTTCGACAAAGGTGAGAAGATCTTTAATAAACTCTTTTATGGAATGCATTTTAGTAAGCCAATGCCCATCTTATTATACAGCGTAGACTCCATCTGAAACATGAATTTCAACTTTTTCCATTTTAGGGAGTGGTTCAATATGACATCTATAATCAACAATAGGTTCTTGAGTATCAGCAGAATAAGTAGTTACTTCTTCTAATCCATTCCAATCACTTTAAAGGTCAGGATTATAATCTTATCTTTTTTTAAGTAATGAGACAATTTTCTTAGCAGAAGCTCTTGCTTCATGTTCACTTTGTTCATGAATAGCACATTTTTCGCATTTTTTAATCTAGTTAAAAAATTAAATAATCGTTTACTTCAATGTAATCATAGTCTCTTATACTAAGAATATCGAAATCAGATTATTCAAAGAAAATAGTGTCTCTTTTAAGAGCCTTTTTAGGACTTTAGAAGGGTTTAGAAGATTATGAAGATTTGACAGATTCAGTTGGACTGTCTAATTGACTTAGTTTACGTCCGACTAAATTCTTCATGTATTTATGTTTGTCTTCAACTTCAGAGAGTTCTTCTTCCTAAATGATTTCTGTGATCATTTAAGAGATACCTTACATTCTTTGCATTTGCTTCACTAGAAGAATTAGGAGTAAGTCTTACTTTATTTAAAGACTTAGGATTCTGGCTCTTCAAGATCACTATCACTGTCTAGTCTTCTGAATTAATTTTTTGACATAATTTTATATACTTAATTATGACAAATAAAATTAATAAATAAAATATATTTATCTGATGTCAAGAGTAAAATAATCTGCATGTAAAAATATTGGTTTTTATAGGGTATAGATGTATAACCATCTCCAAGCACAGGAAGAATTTAGAAGATTTCAGAGAAATTATCAACAATCTAAATAGGAGTGGAGAATGAGAGATTCTAAAAATTGGAATAGGCAGAATAGAGAATATAATAAGCAGAAGATGCATTCAATGAATTTTAGGAGTCAATATTCACAAAGTTAAATGGATTACGTGATTAAGTAACTAAATAATTTTAAATATTCTTTAACAGTTAGGGAAATTATAAAAATAAGTAGAAGATGATAGATTGGCAAAAGAATAAGCAAATGAAGCCAAAAATAGAGATGTTCAAGCATTAACCAAGAAGTTCGAGAATGCCATAGAAAACGAATAGTAGACAAAGAAGGAAGGAGAAGCCAAAATTCTAAGATTAACAGAAGATAAAACAGCACTTTTGAGAACTGAGGTTTAAAAGGAAACAGCATAGAGAGTGGATGCTATTGAGAGCATTCATTAAGGTCTATAGAATGATTTACCAAAGATTTAAGAGGCTATTAGAGAGGAAGCCAATGAGAGAGATGAGGCAGATTAGAATGTAATAAATTAATCAATTATTTAAGGTTATGAAATCAATAACAGATGAATTAGTGAAATTGAGCAATTTGATTAATGTGGAGAAGAGAAACAGAGATGAAAGTGAGTAATCCATATTCGAAATGTTGAAAGATATTGTCAATAGAGTGAAGGTTGAATTAGATTAAGAAAAGAGAACAAGAGAATAATCTGAAGAACATCTACTAAGTTTATTAGAAGATACATGTAATAAACTAAGTATTGCAGCAAATTTATGAAATATATATTTATTATGAATTATCATTAGTCAAATTCCATCTTCATTTCAGTTGGAATCTAACACCAATCATTTAATTTCACAACTTTCAACTCTTCATTTTTTTACTCATCTATTAAAGTACAATCTCCAACTAAATCATATCTTAAAATTAAATCGGCCGCCAATTCATGAGGTTCACAATATTGTATAGAAATAGATACTAGTTGTTTTGTCGATTCATATAACTTTAAGAATTCGAAATCCTATTGATGATAGAGATTTCCAAAAGTTTGGTGTGTTTATGGTCTTTCTTCATTAATTTTAGTTAATGTATGCTAATCCATGTTTTTATAATTAGAATGCATTTTCATGTTGGAATCCAACTTGGCTCCACTTTAGGATGGATTGTATTATTGGTTCTAAAATCTAGACGTACCAAAAACTTATCTCATAAATCAAAATATAATATAAAATCACTTCTTTGATTAGTATTATTGTTTTTAATTTGTAAACTTCTTTAACTCCTATTATTATGGGCCGATATCTTATAGTTTTCTAGGAGCAAATTCTGGTGTTGTTTATTACTACTTGAATATTAAATGTTCAGTTATTTATTTAGCAGTGAATCGTTATTTTGGATTCCATTTTAACATTCCTTATATCAAATCTAAAGCCATTGGTGATGCTTTGATTACATGCAATAACCTTTATGGATAGTGAGTCAACTTTAATCCTAATTGATTTACCAACTTTACTCCTTCACTCCAATCTTAACCATTAAATGTTCTAAAATGATTTTTCCAATATTACCCTAATATTTATAACATTCGATCAAATTATTCCATTTCGGTTGCTCCCACAAACAATGGCCTACCCAAAAACAATTCACAAGTTACACATCCCAATGCAAATATATCAATCTATGAATCATAACTAGTTGAATGTAACAGTATTTCAGGAGCCTTTTAATGTTAGTATTCATTACTCTGTACCAACGAGTTGACACATAATCTGTAAAAGGTGGTTTGACTTCCCTGGAAAGGCCAAAGTCTATCAATTTAACAGATTCATTCTAAATCAAAATGTTCTCTGGTTTTAGATCCCTTGCTTTTTAATATCATTTGCAATACCTATGGAAATATCCCAAATGATGAATATGCATCAATGCATTTGCACATTACAATATTATATGCTTTATACGATCCTCATCCAATTTATCCGATGTATATAGCTAGTACACATTGTTCTCCACATACTCATAGATCAAATACAGGCGCTTGTTCTCGTATCGCACTAACACATGCACTTATGCATACTGTCGAGCAATTTTATAATGTTTGGATGCTCCTTCAATTTTATTAACGCCTTCACTTCTCTCAATTGCAAACACTCTTCCATTGATTCAAATGTCTCTCTTAACATCTTTATTGCTACTCTTTTTCCACTTTATATATTCACACCACTATGTACTATTCCATAAGATCCATTTCCTAAACACTCTTTCAATTCGTACTCTTATAATATATTCATAATAAATTTTAATTCAATTATGTTTTATCCCTCCCATAAACGTTCGTGCATTTGGTACCATTCCATTCACTTGTGCTCCTGAAAAGTCAAAACCTGGATGCTCTTCCTAAAATCTCTCTAAAAGCATCTTCTTTTGCAATTCCTATTCTGTCAATGGATCTACCTTTCCATGACCAACAAACACACTTGGCCATAACTCTCCTTTATATGCTTTTTGTAATATTATATGAAGTTCCTCATCCTCCACTAGCCAGTATGATTCACTAGAATCACATTATTTTACTAATGGTTCATCAATAAATGGAGGATTCCCTTTTATTCCAATTTTTACATGATCAGGCTTTATTTAAATTTCTAATTTCGGCATTTGCTCTCCAGGTTTCAATTATTATCTGACCTAATCTTCATACTTTTTTAAAACTGCCTTTGGCGGCTCTATATATATATTAATATCATCTAATGTTTAATCCCATTCATATATAGTTCTTCCTTAATGTTAAAATTTTTATCTTCCTTTTGCTTTTTCTTAAATCTCTTTAGAAGGTTCTAGCATTTATTTGAAAAATAAAATAAAAATTTATGATTGTTCGAATATTTTAGAAGTAATATATTAATATTGATTATAATGATATTTTTATCCAAAACATTCATCTATATATGACCGTAAGAAACGGGAAATTCATATCGGAATGTATTTCCTCGGGAAATTTGGTCAATTTGAAAATATTGTTAGTTTAATTTAAAAAAAGGATTTCTAGATTATTAATTAGCAAACATAATTCAATAATTATATGGTTTTAAAAAGAAATAATGATAAAATTTTTTGGGATTGTGATTTACATCTTCTTCATATTATCAGTCGTTGGTCCAATCTATTCATTCTTGACACTCTAACCAAAAAGAGCACAAGAATTTTGGTCTCGATTAGCTGTTAAAACCTTAAGATTGTAATTCAGATATTTGCCAAACTCTAAATAAGTACAGACTAATAAGAGAGTAATCTTTGTTTATTTAATTGAAGACCATGTTACTGTTCAATCACAGGACACAAGGAGATTTTTTCATTCATGACGTGGTTTCACAATATAGTGCAAATTTCTTAGCAAGATGGATGGTAGCTGTAGCATTTCCAATGTTGGCTATATTCTAATAATTATTTACATAGTCAGTTTGGTTTTTTAGGAGAGGAGGAAATGATCTTAATAGGTAATATATAATATTATTAAAAAAGCTTCTTTAAATGGATAGATAACAAATTTGATAAAGCAACAAGGCCAAACTTGTTGGTTTACCCTGAAGGTCATAGAATGCATGAAAGTGATAGAGTTGGAAAGATGAAGACAGGAATGCTTCAATATGCATACGATCGTAAAATAGATACTTAAATAATTATTGTGTTGGGAATTGAGAAAGCCTTTAATGAAAAAAAATTCCATGCAAGTTTAGGGTAATAATAAATAGATAACTTTAATATAGACCAACACCAATTTCTATAAAGGTGGATGGAATAATTAAGCCTGATAACTTTGTCACTTTTGAATTATTTGTGGACCACATACAAACATTATTTAAAAAGAATTTTGAAGAGACTTATGATTATCAATACAAATAGTTATGAGCTTATATTTCTTAATCAAGAGTATATGTCAAAAAATATAATAAAATTATAAGTTTCATCAATCAAATTTTCTATTTTCTAGAACAACAAAAAAATTAAATGTAAATTTATCTTAAAACTTGTAAAAAGAATAGTAATTTATTGTATTAATTATATTTATTTGTGATGATAAAAACACATTCGTACTCTTAAATTAGCTATCCTTAGATGAAATGGATATATAGAAATGTTGATAGATCATAAAAAGAAGTAATACTAATAACATAAGTTGGAGGTTCTGGTAATAATCACAAAATAAAGAGTGACGCCTTAAATTATATATTTAATGTAATAAATCAATACTAAGATCATATTTGTATTTTCTTATATGATTCATAATAATGGGAGAATGAGTATGGATTTATTATGGAAGATGGATAACTACATAAAATTGAAATAAATGATTTCTTGCAATAATTGGACTAAAATTATCTTTTGAAGTTTTATGTTGATAAGATTGAAGCAATTGAAAATAAATTACAAATTGCATAAAAATTATTGAGTTTTATAGAATGTATTTGTTAGTCAGATGATGAGGAGCAAAACCTATATGATAAAACATTTCATTGGGTTTAAACTAATATGATCTGAATTTTATATTTTGTAATTTTGAAGTGTAAATTAGAAATTTTATATGATAATCCTCATATATTATGATAGAATAATCATAAATAAAATTAGATAAATTATAAGGAAATTGATTCTCCTTGGGTTATTATTACTATTCATTAATTATATTTCATTTTAGAACACCTTTAAAGAGCGATTATTTAAAAATGATTTAAAATGCATATGAATCTTTGAATTATTGTAAAATATATTTCCTTAAAGATCTTCTCCTTTTTGTTTTTCTTAATAGTATCATGATAAAATATTAGCAGAGTTTATATCATTTTTCCATTAATTAGAGTAAAAACTTTAAATTAAAAAATTTCTTTACCTTCTAAATAAAAATTAATATTCTTAATATCATTTGATATTATTATTTTTGTGAAAAATGCTTTAAATTTTAGGAGATATCTTAGAATCTAATATACTTGTGATGTTGTTAATATTTACTTTTCTATGTTATTATTTAGTTGTGAATAAGAATAATTTTTTAATAAGTTTATTCTATTTCATTATCAAATGATTTTAGTTTTTGGTAAAATAACAAAATCTTATCATGAAAATAAATTTTAATGTATGAATTAATAATTATGATTGAGTATCAAATTTTGCTATAATTATTCATTCTGATTACGATTGAGAATAGTTTTTAATTTTATATAAAAATAAATATTTATTTTAATGAGCACGTATACATGGCAACAAGTTGCTTAAAATCAAAAGAATGGATGGCTTGTTATAGACGGAGTAGTTTATGATCCAACTCCATATCTCAATGAACATCCAGGTGGTCCTGCTGTTTTGTAAAATCGCTTTGGAAAAGATGCTACTAGAGATTTCAATGAAACAGGTTAAGAAATTTGATGTATAAAATAGGTCATACATCAGGAGCTCGTCAAATATTAGAAAAATACAGAGTTGGAACAGTAGATTAAACATCCCCTTAAGAGCCATGGTAAGCTGGAGGAGGCACACCAGCTAATGCTTAGTAATTTGCATTTTTAATTGTTGCTCTTGTTATAGTGTTTATATTGTGGAATGTTTTTGCAAAATGATATTATAATAAAAAACAAATCAAATTTGAATTGTCTATCCTGACTTTAAAAACTTCCCATTAATTTTCACATCTAAACCACAACAAAATTCTAATGGTTGATACTCCAAGATCAAAGATTAGGGATCCATATAAAGAATAGGAAAGTCAATTTATCTTAATTGATATTCATTCTTGTTGAAATACAATTTGACTTAGGAAATCTCATGAAAATCTAAAGATTCAAACTCTATACATATATTTTAGGCTAATTTTTAGATTCTCTTTCTACAAGCAGCTAAATATTAATTGTATTCTATCGGAAATACAATTCCTAAATTAATCAATTGATTCTAAAATTATTTAGTGTTTGGATACTAAGATAGTTACTAATGAAATCTAATTAAAGGATTAATGTTTGTTAATTCATTTTGAACAAGCAATTATTATGCAAAAGAACTTGCTAATTCAATTATAGTTATTTAATTAATTTAAATATCTGATATTGAAATATCCTAATTAATAATGGCGGTTATATTATTCAACAGTTCTCTAAATTATTAAAATATTAATCTAAGATCAGGTTGATCTATAATTTAATTAATTTTATCCATATTCTATTTGCAATAAAAATTGTCTTAAATATCTGGTCTATTAATTGGAAACTTCAAATCAGTTCTCTTTGCTAACTCTCTTGGATCAAAATTATTTGTATCCTCCTTGCTTTATTATAATTTTAAATTAAATAGATTTTAAAAGTCTATACTGATCTTTTCCTTCATAAAGTTATCTATTATTTCAAATAATTTATATCTCAAAGCAGAGTGATGAATATTCCCATCAATAATCCCCTTTAAATCCTATAATTTTGATGAGCCATTTAGAATATTCTCAAATTCTTGATATGTATTAGTCTTACAAAATATTTCATCGATATCATAATTCAAACATTCTATGCATACATATAAAAATTGATAAACAATCTACATTTATTCACTTATTAATGGAGAGAATTCCCTCTAACTAATAAAATGGCATTACTCTATTAAATAGTCTTTAACTTTTGGATTCCATTATTTTAATAAAGTTTCCAAGCTTTCAATTAATTACATTTATTGTAATTATTCTATGGCTTAGACATATGAGTTTGCTTGCCTACTAATTTATTCACAATGAACACTAAAATCATTTATTTTTTATTATTTATTTTAAATTTATGGCCATTTTAAAAGCGTAATTATCTAACCTTTTAATTCTTCTTTTATAATCAAATATTGCTTCAAAATATTGACACACTTAATTAATTCAGAGTTCCAATTACTTAATTATATTACAAATTTTGTATCTTTTGAATATTACTCTCTTAAATCTTTTAATTTTTCAGATACCTCCTCTTGTTTCTAAATAACTATTTATATTCTTTGCTTTTCATCTTCTATGTTTTCACTCCAATCGAACGTTGGAAACTTGAATTAAAGTAGTTTTTTGATAGATTCCAATATATTTTAATCTGCATATTACAAATGAATGATATCATAGAAATCCTTAATATAAAATTCTTTAATGTCAACAAAGAATTTAGACTTTAGTTTCTGATTAATATAATTTTTATATCCAGTAAAATCTTATTTTGCTAACGAATTTATTTCCAATCTAATTGAATTTGTCTCTTGATAATCACATTCTACTTTATAAATCAAAGATTTTAGTTTCTTACATTCTT
Source organism: Paramecium sexaurelia (assembly GCA_000733375.1). Classification (NCBI taxonomy): domain Eukaryota; phylum Ciliophora; class Oligohymenophorea; order Peniculida; family Parameciidae; genus Paramecium; species Paramecium sexaurelia. Next base: position 270,335 of record JPFM01000092.1, on the reverse strand, counting down.
CCAATGGAACTTAATTTCCTTTTCTAATATAATCAAATTATAATTAATCTAATAGTGAGTTAATGTATTGAGCTTAAGCTGCAATATTATATTAGCTAAATTATTGGAATTTTTGTTCTTCGTTGAATTCTTATATTCTTTTTCCATTAAAGTATAATTATTTGATCTCCAACCAAACCTTTTTAGCTGTAAGGTATAATTACTATTTGGTCTTTATTTAGAGATTTTATAAAATTGGTAGGTTTTCAATTTATTAGATTTACTTTACTTCCTCGTAATAAATTTTAAACTATTTGTAAAGAGATATAACGTCTTCAAAAAATTCAGAAAATTAATTAATGCTTCTGTTCTTTAATTATATTAATCTTTCCTTGAATTCATTTAATTCTTATTTCTTTTCTTAAAATTTCTCTAGTTGACCTTCAATCATCATAAGCTTTTCTGATAAAGCTGTAATACCTAAAGTGTCAGATTCTTGAATCTATGCTTGAATTTAACTCTCTAAATTAAATACTTCTCTTTCATGAATAAATAACAATTAATTAATTTATTGAGTCATTCTTTCTCTAATATATTGCATCAAAGAAGTAAATGCGGTTTCTAATTTCTATTAATAATTTTCTTGTGGCTCAATATAATTTTATTAAGCTCCAATCTATTACAATATACTATTAGTTAAATTGATTTGATTTTATATATCTAATTTAACAAGGCTTAATTATTGATTGAATTATTGAATATTTGAAAAATGTTATTATTATTGCTCATATTCAATTGACATATATTTATTATTCGGCGCTTAATTAGTTTATTTTAACAAACTCAATGATTTTTCTAACTCTTCACTCTTTATTGCCATCTAATAGGTAAATGGTTTAATAATCTCTTCGTATTGAGATAATTTAGATAAGGATGAATTCTTCAAAATATTTGTTTTAATGGTTAATATTTCTTGTAAAATAACATTAGATAAAGGAATCTGTAATCTATCATTCTCTAAACGACTTATAAAGTTTATATTTTATTAAATTAAATCTCTCCATTCTTCAAATTACTTAGCATAATCACTCTCAGTCCAATTGTCAGTTGTCATAATATTTGAATTTGTATTTGGAAGATTTGATCTTTATTATATTTGTTGCTCTTAAGATCCTTAAAAGGCTCTAGATTATAAAATATTCGGGTCATAAACACTATTGATAAATTAACTCTACAAGAAGTTATTACCTTTAATTTCTGATTAGCCTGGCTGAATTCGAGATTATTGTTGCTATTTAATTTGTGATTACTATTGGTTAGTATTATACAATTAAGACTCCACTATAAGATATTTAAATAAATATTAATACAGTATTTCTAATTCTTTAAAAGCTACGAACCCGTTGGAGGTTGATTTGGAGATTCTAATCTTATATTACTTTAACCATTTGCTAAGTTTATATTACTAGATATTAAAAATGGATGAATGCTCGATGTTCCATTAGGTATAAGCATATCTGTTTAATACCCTTTTTGATTTTGATTTATATTAGAAGACATTAAAATTAATATTTACTTAGTAAATAATATAATTCATCACTCTTATTCGAATGAATTATAAAAATTAAAATTATCATCAAATTTTTATTGTCTACTTTAGTTCTAACTCCTTTAATATTCATTCTCAGTAACCAATTTTTTATCTTGTTTACCCCAACCTTCACTATTTTACTTTATCTATTAATTTTAGTTATTATATTAAGTTTCTTCATATAATTCCTACTTCCTTAGTTATCCTTTCAAATGCTCTAACTCATAAAATGCTTTATTCTTTTATTCTGCACTTATTTATACTTCCGCTCTTAATTTTCTTAAATCTTCATTCCACATCTAAGACTACATTTCAATCTATTCTCTCAATTTATCTATCCCTTCCTCCTATTCTTTACTCTTAATCCTATTTATCATCTTCAATTCCTCAAATTCTCTCTAAAATCTCTCCATCAATTAAGGAATAATAGGTTTTTATTCGAACTAATTAAATTAAGGATACTACATATATTACAGCTATTATTATTATTATTATTATTAAGAAAAATATTATTATTGTAAAAGATATTATTACTACATCTATTGCTATTCGAATTACATTTATAATTACTAATTATTTTGTTGGTAGTTGTTATTGTGTTGAGAATTATTTCTAAATGATCTATTATTTTAGGCATTACCAGCAGTATTAGGATGATTATAAGTAATATTTATGGGATTTTAATCTTATAAAGTTCTTTAAGATTGTAACTTAGTTAAAGGAGTATGAGGGTTAGTTTTATATTTTAAGTCTTGCTCAAATTTATCGTCAACTTCTTTTAAATTATCTTTTAAGTAATTAGGCACAATATTATTATTAGTTAAATTCGTTTATTATTCATCAAACTCATTAAAAATCATTTTTGATTCATCATACTGTTATAACAGATGCCTATTTTTGACAGTTTTAATTATTTATTTTTTATCTTCATCTTTAATTACAGAATTTTAATTCATTCCCTCTCTTTCTTTTATAATCTTTTCTTCATATTATCTATCTTCTTCAATCTTTTTCTATCTTTCTTCTTCTTTCTTTCGTTTCTTTTCATCAATTTATTTTTATATTTCTTCTATATATGCTTATTTTTATTGCTATTTCTATTATTCTTTATTATCCCTTTGTTTAAAAACCTTAGCAAAAAATCCTCCATCAGAATTCTTATTGGCTTCATTATCAATATTTCTAATTATTTCCTTTCTTTCAGAAGCAGTTATCTTTTACTATCGATCATCCCTTTACAAATAAACAGGCACTGACTCTTAATTCAACAACTTTCTTTCATATTCAATTTATTAAGCTTTCTCTTATTTCTACTTTTCTTCCTTAAGCAATATCTAATAATTTAATCATATCCATTTTGTACTTGTTCCTTTTATTCTTAAACTACTCTTTTTCCATTTGATGCTAAAAAATTAGTCTTTCTATTCGCTTCCAAAGAATTGTTATAAAATGGATTGTACTAATTATCCATTAATAATAATTATAAGTTTTCTAATTGTTTATGAAAATATTTCAAAAAAAAAAAAATTGGCCTTAACATGGTTTTCATCCCTAATTACTCTTTCGACTGAGCTGTTCTGGAGGATTAATTCATTTATTTAAAATATTTGATCAATTTTGGAACAAATTTACTCAAATGATGAATTTAGTGATAAATTTTTTATATTCGTCTATTTTAATTAAATAAATGTAAGTATTTTTTAATAATAAAAAACATACTTATACTTCTACCTTATAAAAAGTGTATTAACAATCAGCAAAAACTTATAAAAAGAGGTTTTAACTAAATACATTTTGAATAATAATAAAATATAAGATTCTAATATTGCTTTTAAATCATTTTTATTATAGTTTAACATTTATATTCATACTAAATTTAGAACTATTTTCTCTCAAAAAAGTAAAATAAACTTAAATAAATTTATTATAGGAAGCTCAAAATTTAATGATAATCAAGTTTAATCCTTTTTAGTGTCAAGAAAATATATATTATATTTAATTACTTTATAAGTTTTAAATTAATTTACAAAATTTGTTGAGAAATAGATCTTATTTGACTGTTACATCACAAATATGAAAAATAAAATCTTGTTATTTGCTATTATTGTTTAATTAACTAAAATTTTAATTAACAGCTATTAATATCATTTAAATTAATGAATAATTAATTAGATATGTAATTGGAGAATTTAATAAATCATCTAATCGCTCAAATTTTTAAGAAAAATCTTAAAAGGAAATTGATTATCAAATAAATTTATTAATCAAGAAAAATTCAAGAAATATAGAGTAAAATAAAATGATCGAAAGTATTAAATTTAATTGAGAAAAAAATCTTCTATTTTAGAATCATATAGTGTATTCGGATACAATCTTTAAATTTAAAATAATAATTGGATTCATCCTAATCTTAAATAATAATCACTATTTCAAATATCTAATTAAATTAATGAATATGTAGTATCTTCAAATGATTTAGCCTTATTTAGTAATATTTAAAAAAACTTTAATTATGCAATAATTTCTCTAGTTTTAAAAATAGATAAATTATCATATCCAATTATATTAGAGACTATATGATCATTTTCATTATAAGACATTTATGTAAATATTTTTTTTTTGTTTGTTTAATTATAACAGTATAAAAAGAATTAATTAACCAGAATATCTATCGTTTATTCATTATTTTTAACACTAAAAATTTTTGTTTCTCCTTTGATAAATTCTTCACAATAATAGTAATTTCCATTTGAATCTTTTATAATAAATTATCTTGGAATTCTAACCCTTTCAAAATCTATTATTGTTTATTCTCCTCCTTTTTTATCTAAAAAAAAAAGTTTCATTAGTTTATAACATAATAAGTTATTGAGTATTTAATCTTTTATCTAACTTAAAGTCATTTTTTCATCCGAAACTTATTTGATTTTCAATACAAATTATAAACCTTTTAGTTACAGAACTTAACTTTAAAAAGGCAGTTCAACAAAATGCTCCTATAATGCTGAATTATAATCCTATTCTGAAAATTCTTACATCAGCTTTTAAGAGAGATCATCACAACTTATTTGAGTTAAATTATGATTTTCATTCAAAAAAACTTCTGATAATTTATAATTTAATGATTCTTAGAATTGAGTTAATTATTCCCCGATTGGATTATTGCATAAATTTTTGATTTCGCTTCCATTTAAACATTTTTAGCTTAAATCAAATTTCAAATCATCAATTTATTTTTTTAGATCTTCAATAATTAAATTATCTTTCTTATTATGTTCTTCATGAATTAAATTTATGAATTTCTCATATTTTTACTATTACGATTCTAATTCTTATTTTAACTTCCTATTTTCTTCTCTTAAATCATTATATTTTGTTTTAATACTAATATCTTCTAATTTATACTCTTTAAATTAAACTTTTTTTAAACTCTCTAATTATATCGATTCCTTTGTCAGCTATACTTCATTAACTTCTAATTCTTTGGACTAATTTTATATCTATTAATTTTTCAGTTTTTCTTCCTTAATTTCTAATTATATCGATTCCTTTTTCATCTATTCTTCCTTAACTTCTAATTCTTTCGACTTATTCCATAACTATATCGATTCATTATTCAGCTCTATTTTCTTAACTTCTAATTCTTTGGATTTATTCTCTAATTTTATCGATTAGTTTGTCAGCTAGTCTTCCTTAACTTCTAATTCTTTGAACTTATTTTCATATTAATTTTTCAGCTATTCTTCCTTAAGTACTAATTCTCTGGACTAATACTCATATTAATTTTTTAGCTATTCTTTCTCAATTTCTATTTCTTTGGAAAATTTCTCTTTTTAAACTTTTATTTCTTTTTATTAACTCAATAACTTTCGGCACTCCTTTTCTATTTTGATTTCCTCTTCTTTTTTCTTATTTTCTTACTATTTTTACAGTATACTCAATGTATCCTCAGACTCTTTTAATTTCAACTTTATTTGATTGAATTCCTCTGTTGTTAATTATTTAAAGAGCTAATCCTATCTTTAAGTTTCCTCAATCTTTTCCAATTAATTTTTTAATTTTTTTATTTCTTATAGCTGTTCTTAATTTTGCTTGGTTATTTATTCATGCTCATTTTTTTACTTTATTAACATTGGAAGCGAAAATGCAATATAATTCTATGAGTTTTAATCCCCAATTTTACAATATTAAATGTTGTCATCAAATTAATGTAGTTTAATTAAGATTTCCATTTTAATATCCTCTTCTTTACAATAAATTTCGAATGGATTATCGTTTCCCATATAAATTATCCTTCTTTCTTCTTCCATAAATTACTTGAAATAATATTATAATAAAATTTATATTTGTAATTTCGAAAAAAAATCTTGTTTGTTGATATTAATTTCTTGATGATAAAACTCATTCACAATTTGTACATGTTTAAATAATCTATTAAATTTCGGATATGAAGAAGAAACCACATTAACATTTAGTATATTTCATATTACTTTACGATACTAATTATTCTACTTGATTGTGTAAATAAGTTTCATAATTAAATTAATCTTAATCTTTTTGTAAATTTTTCAATGCATCTTTGATCATTCTAGAACTAATCAAAGTGTTACAAGTACAATAAATGCTTGTTTACTAATAATTTGCTTTTATTTTTTGTATTATGCATTCTTCATGATAATAATGAAGACATTTTGTTAAGAAATGATTAAACTGAATTTATTATCCACACTCTTAACATTATTAAGTTAAATCTTCAGCTTCAGATAAACAATCATCATCATAATTATTATTTTCTTTTATTTTCTATTCATTATTGGTATCATTAGCATGTTTTTATTAAAGTTCTTCTTATTATCTTTTAATTTCTTCTTATATCCTTTTTTATTCTTCCATTTTATCAAATATTTCTTTCTTTTTTCTTTCTCTAATTTAGGTCTCCTCTTACATTATTGTAGTTTTCTAAGATATAAAATTCATAAATTGTTCATTTAACTTAAATTATAAGTTTTACTTCTAAACTATTGATTATTATTAAATTGGGAATTATCTTATCTGCTCACAATTAATTGATGAACTTTCTGGTAAATTCAAATTATAAAATCTTCTTTATTATCTGTCAACCATCTTTTCTAATTAGATTTCTTAATAAAATTTATCAAATTCAAATTTCTAAAGTTAGTATTGTAAAATGTTTTGATTAAAAATATTATATTATTCTGTCAATTCATTAAAATGTTGTTCTACACTTTATAAATAATCTTAAGGGATTTCAAATTACTTTAATTAGTTATCATTTTATTTCAAATTTAATTTTTTCGTAATTTATTACAATTCTTAAAAATATATTCTTAATTTATTAATTGCCTAGTTATAGGCATTATTGTATTTATTTCCCTCTTCTTGTAATTTAATGGCGATTGTGGAGAAACTATATTAAAATTAAAAGAGTTATTCAATAAATTGAGAGACATTATCCATTTTATTATTATTTATTTTTCTATTAACTAATTTAATAAAATTTCAAATATATATTATCAATGAATAAATATTTATATTTTGTAATACGTAATTTATTTTTATTTTAATTTAAATAAGGATTGTTATAATCAATTTTGTATAATTAATTTATGATTCAATAAGAGTAATTCACCGCAGAATAAATCTAACAATATGACTAATTAGCTGATTGTATTTATCAAACTTAATAATACAGAGGCCATCCAGTAATTCTAATAGATTTTGCCACTCACACCTGAAAATAAATGGGAACTCCATAGTGATAAAAATGGTTTTAAGATCCATCTTAGACCTGACAAGGATACTGGTCTAAACTTTTCAAGAGGAGAAGGTTTTTTACCATACACTATTGATCAAATCATGGATGTTCTTAATTAAGTAGAAAATGCTGAAAAGTTCGATGAATTATGTGAAAAAGTAATCATTTACAATCTATTCATTCTAGGCTTCTCTCATCTAAAAAATAAGAGATGATTTATTAATCTTTTATTAAAGATTGAAGGACATGTTTATAGTAGTCTCAGGAAGAGATTTTGTGATTCTGTAAAAGAGACATAGAAATGGTAATTAATTATGGGTAGTGGGTAAATCAATTGAATTAGCATCAAATCCACCCGTTAAAGGAAAGGTTAGAGGTGAATTAAAATTAGGAGGTTGGTTATTAGAAGAGAAAGAAGGAGTAATTATTAAAAATGAAATGTTAGGGCACTTAAGTCACATACATGACTTGGGGAGATCCAAAAGGAAATTTACCAGCTAAGGCTGTTAATTTTGCATCTAGTGCTTAGGGTTAAGTTGTAGAAAGATTAAAAAAGTTCATGGATTAAAAGCATGGAAAAAAATGAAATATATCATTTCATACATATTAATTTAAAGGAATTTTAAACTAACCATTCTTAAAACAAATAATTTTAAATAAGAAAATTTAAGATAAAAAATTCTTCTTATTTATTTAATACAAATTTAATTAAAATAAATAATTATTTATTTATAAACTAAATCTTTCTTATGTCTACAAGATCTAATAACATAAATTTAAAAACATAAGACTTGACTTATTTATTTAAAAATTGAAATCTATCAATTATCTATATAATTAGAAATGTCTCTTGAAATAAAATTTGAAACTTATTTCATAACAATTAAAAAAAAACTTTCTATTTCTTATTAAAATTGAATAGGAAATAAAATTATATATATAAATATTAGTCAAATATATAGATCATCGCTTTTATATTAAGGTCAGATTTCCTTATTAAATAAATATTGTTGATTTTAAATATTAATGATAGAATTCCCTTTTTTTATTTGAAGAAATGAAAAAACTTAAATTAATATAGGCAAATACTCAAATTTTAATAAAGAATAGTAATTAATTAAAATAGTAGATTGTAGTAAGATGTAGGGCTAAGAAGAGATATCTTCTAATAACAGATAACCTAATAATACTGCTGTAATAAAAAAGCAAAAAAAGAAAAATGAATATGATTATCATAGAAAAAAGAGAAGAGGATCTGATGGAACAAATAATAAAAAATCAGGTCAACAATTTTCATAAGAGGAAGATAAGCGTATCTTATAGCTAGTATTAAACAATGGACCTAAATTCTAAAAGATCCATAGGCAATTTTCTGGAAAAACCTTGGCTATGGTGAAAAATCGATACTATAAACATTTACGCTTTAGATGGGAAATCTTAGGATAGTATCATTTTATTAATTTAGAAATTACAAACATTTAAATATTCCACAAGAATAACTCGAAACCTTGTGTGAAGAATAATAAAAAGTGAGTAAAATATTAAATACGGAAAAAGATGAACTTATATCTCAAATAACCTCACGAACTACATTACTATAGAATGCTCGAATGTTTGTTGAATATTTAGTTGAATAATTATTATGAGTAAGGATTTTACAAAATTCTTAATCCTAAAATTTTTTATACATTCTATAAATTCTTATTTAATGTAAGTTACAAAAGCCACATCAACACTGTTAAAAAAATAAATTCATAGAATTTACCTAATTTATTTAAATGAAAATTTCTAGCCATGTAAATTTTTTTAATTTTCCAAAAAGAATCCCTATAATCAATATAATATATGATATAGTTTAAAACAAGCAGCAATTTCAGATATCAATCATTTTCAATTATATGTATATAAATATCATTTTTATTTCCTGGATTTAAATTAGATAAAAATGGATAATAACCCATAAACTTAATCAAATAATAAATAAAAACATAAATTAATTTTTAAAGATATATTCATTTATAAATTGAAAGTAGCTCTATCCAAATTAAATACTAAGTGAGATTAATGTCATAGGAAAATAAAGTTATTAAAAAATAAAGCAAGAGAAATACATTTTGAAAATAATAAATAAATAAAGTATTATGATCAACATTAAGGAAAATATTTCAGGGCTAATTTTATTGAATAAATAAACTTCATTATTTAGATCTTTCTATCTTACATTGAATAGTTATTAAAATCAGGAATCTTTATTATCTTATTATTCCCATTGTGAAATTATCTATTTGTTAAATTTAGACTCAATATTGATTAAAAAAGTAATTTGTTATCTAAGTTCATAGAATTAACTAAATAATTAATGCACCTAATATTTAATAAATAAAAAATTAAATAATCAATAATTTTAATGATGATAATGTAAAAATAACTGATTATAAGTTCAACATTTGAATATTAATAATAATGATATTATATTTAGTTTATTTATTTTTCTAAATCATGATTAAAAATTTGATTGAAAGGATTATCATTTTGAAAATTAATAAATCATAAATCCTAATTTATTTGGATTGTCATAATCCCATCCGACAACTACTCCTGAATAAAAATACATATTTTCAAATGTATAATCAACTTCATTATGATGATCGGATTCTAGAGTTTAAATTTCTGGAAACAAATTCATATAATGAAATTTCTTTTATTCAGGGCATAAGCTTCTGTAAATATTAAGTATGGAAATGTTATTATCAATAATAATATTATAGAATTAATATTCTATTTAAATATTCCTTATGATGTGTAATTTACTAGTTGAAAGTAAATGGATACACATTTATTATTATCCAATGATAATTTTATTTTAAAAGTTATAAAATTCATCATAATGATGTTTAGAAAACATTTCTTATTCTCTTTTTATTCCACCATCTATTCTTCTCCAAATTTGTATTGACTTTCTTTTTTAGTCTGAAACTAGGAATCTGTTCTTAATTAATGGAATGAAGTTCTCTGATTTAAAGTCAAGTTCTATTTTTTATAATAATGTTCCATCAATTAATCTATGAATATATATTAGCTGTTCTACGATAGTAAAAATTAAAGCTGATTTTATCATTAATTTATCTATTACTTCATGTCCTGGTAAATCAACAGTAAGGTTTTCCTTTTCTTCTTCTAGATAAACTATCGTCATTTAGCAATTACAATTAAAACTTACAAAACACTGAGAACAATCAGAAAAACCACACATGAATTGAGATATAGGAGAACATAAATTTATTTGATAAGTCTTTATGCATTTTCTCTCTATTAAACTCCAAATTTAATAGTAATAATGATAATTCTTTTTTTATACATTACTATCATAACATCCCCTAACACTTATTGCAACAAATCTTTAATCCCTAGATACTAAACACCTTTTTACAAAAGCCTTATTGAAATTCAATTATTCTAATTAAAAATGATATTTTCCTGCCAAGTTTGCATACCTCTTATCCTACATTTCAGTTTTAAAAAGAAATTTTAATCAAATATTTTATATATTTAATTTATATTAATAAACTAATTATTTTTATTTAATTGAAATTATTAAGTTTTAAAATCAAAAAATTTTTTGATAATAAAATTTTAAATACTGGAAATGAGAACAAAAAATGTTTAGAAGTTTATTTTCTTATTATTTGAAATCTTATAAGTAGTAATATTTAAATAGACAAGAATGATGAATATAAAAAATGTATTAGATGGACTTCAGATGGAAAAAGCTTTATTATTCCCAAACGTAAATTTTTTTAAGAAAATGTAATGGTGAATGCATTTAATACTAATAATATTTAATCTTTTTTAAAATAGCTTAGTATTTACAAATTTAAAATGTAAAAAAATAAGTAAAATCAAAAACAATATTTTCATCCTTTTTTTTAGAAAGGAAGAGGGTAAAATTATGAATAATTAAGTTCTAAATAGAGACTTATTAATTAAAATATAGAGAATTTAAATAGATAAACAAATGGAAAATAGTTAAGATTAAGTAATGTCTATGCAATAAATAAAAAAATAAAATTAGTTATTATAAATTCAATTATAAGAGATGAAAATAAATTAGCAATTTTTATTGAAACAATTAATCATATAAACAAAAATATAAACAAGATTAGCAAATAGAATAGAGAGGATTACTCAAGTAAGAAAAAGGATTTTTAATTTAGGAAATGGCTTATATGTATAGAGAAGAACGTTAATTAGAATTTGCAAAACCTATGAAATTGTTTTTCAAAATGATATAAGGATATACTGCAGATTATTTAGAAAGAATTCTAAGTTTTCTAACTTTGGAAGTAGATGTTTCCACACCGCTTTAAGAAAATTATTCTCCAATTTAGTTCCCTTATTATTGAATCTTTTCTTTTGTAAATCAAATATTGAATAAAAGAGGAAGTAAAACATTTAAGTTCAATTTTTCACAAATATAGACTTCGAAGGTTTTTCATTTATTATTATTGTTACTAATCACATATATGGAAATATCATTGGAGAAAACGAGGGAGTTTAGGGTCCTCCAATGTCCTTTAATTCTCGTATTATATTAGAAGCTATTTCAAATTGGAAACCCTTAAATATCTCAAACATTGAGGTAAAATAAACTACAAGTCGTCTTTCTTATTCTCTTTCTAAATTATATTTCTTTTATTCATCACAAATTTTTTTTATGTTTTTGCATATGTAGGTTTAGATTATAGAATGAATTCTAATTTATTTTAATATAGAATTTTGTTGGGTTTATAAGGTTTCCAATTATTCTTTTAACTGTTTAATTTCTTCTCTTATAATAACAATTGAATCTGTTTCTGTATCTAAATGAGAAATGCTTCTTGTTCTCTATCTTTCTATTCTATGAAGCGACGATCTGATATATAAAGATATAAAAATTACATATTTCCTTAAATAAACCATTTGTGAGAAAACATTTTTTAATTAAATTCTAAACTTCTCATTTTGAATCCGTAAGAGTTTAGTTGTCTATAGAGTGATTTTATTTGTGTTGAATAAAAATATTCTGGCATTATTGAATTCTAAAACTCTTCAGGATCAAAAATTATAAAAGCTCTTCCATTATCTGTCCATTTAATACAATCAAATTTTTCAGACTATTTAATATTAGTTTAATAACGTTACCTGCAAAATTTCATACAAATTTTTTATTAATATTTTAGGTTTCCCCATTTGATTTAATTGAAAAAAGTTCTTTAAATATTTAATTAATATAATAAGAAAAATAAAGATTTTAAGAATATTATTAATTCTAATCATTCAATTCGTATTATATTATAATATAAAAGAGAATATAAAATAAATATTATAATTTATGTTTAGCTATTAATAAGTAAAAAATAAAAATCAATTGTGATTTATCAAATGGATTTAATTATTTCATCTACAAGTATTTTAATCTAACAATCAATTAACAAGTAGTGTTATTGAATATTCAATATAAAAATGAAATGAATGATCTAAATAAAAAATGTCGGATTATAACAAATTAATATAAATTCAAGATAAATAACTAATGGAGTCGAGTTAGGCTTTGTGTCAGGATATGTTAAAAATGAAACATCAGAGATTAATTATAATCAAAATATTAATGGTGAAAGAAAATGAAGAATTAAAAATAAAAATAGTTGGTACTACATGTTAGTAAGTATTGCAAATAACTAAGAATAGAAATTTATATAAGATGGAAATGAAGAATTTAATGATGCCGGTTTAGCTCAGTGGTTAGAGCATTTGCCTCGTAAGCAAAGGGTCGGGTGTTCAATTCCCCCAACTGGCTATTTTTTTATTGAGTATGAAATTAGAGGGGTTAAATAAGAAGATAGAATGAAGCTTGTTAATCTTATAAATTTTTTTATTTATTATGGATTATGAGCAAGTGATGAATGACAAAAAGTTACGAGAGCAACTGGAAGCAGGAGAAACAGTATAACTAACAATGAAGGTGATAAAATTTACAGGGCAGAACAAAAAGTTATCTCGAGTTATTGTAGATCATGTAGCTTATTTTATAGGTAATCACAAATAAGAATGTTTATAACATTTCACCATCTTAGGATAGCCCAGTTAAGAGCTTTTTTTAAAGTTTAGTAAACAAGTAATTGAATTTAATATATTATGGAGATCAAGGATAAAGAGAAAAATACCATTATCAGCAATAACTTCAATTACAATTTCTAAAATAGTAAACGAGTTTATTTTACATATACCAACAGAATATGATCAACGATATCAAGTTGATGAATAGTAAAAAACTCTGAATATTGGTTAGATTATCATTGATAATACAAACCTTATGCGAAGTATATGTAAAGCACAATCTAAAGAAAATAAGATGTCACTTCATTGAAGAAATGAATTTAACTTAATATACAACAACAAATTATGATATTAAAAAGAACCTTCGAAGATAGCTACCAAAATAAGTAGCAGAAATGACAATAGAAGATGTGAAGAATTCGATGCAAGCAGCTATGGGAAATGTACAAACAATCTATTAAAAATCAAACACTAAAGATATTAGTATAGAGGATTTTAAATTAATTAAAATGTTGGGGAGAGGAGCATTCGGAAAAGTAATGTTATGCGAGAAAAAAGATACAAAAGAAATATTTGCTATAAAAAGTTTAAGAAAAGAAGATATTATCTCAAGAGATCATATAGAATATTTAAAAACGGAAAGAAAAATTTTAGAATAAACATAACATCCATTTCTTGTTTCTTTAGAATATGCATTTATCACCTAAGAGTGTGTATATTTTGTTATGAAATTCATGATGTAAGAAATTGTAAATAATAAGTTAGTGGAGGAGAATTATACACTCATCTATAAAAGGTAAATAAATTCAATGAAGATTATGCCTTGTTTTATTCATCTTAAGTATTGTTAGCTTTGGAATATTTGCATAAATAAGGGATCATTTATAGAGATTTAAAACCAGAAAATATTTTGATGGATGAGAAAGGTTATGTTGCTTTAACAGATTACGGATTAGCAAAATATTTATCTAAAGGATAGGTAGCTTAATCAATTGTCGGAACACCTGAATATCTAGCTCCTGAAGTGATTACCTAATAAGGACATGAATTAGCAGCTGATTGGTGGTGTTTAGGAATTCTTATGTAAAAATAATAAAATAAAGTTTAGATATGAAATGTTATGTGGAAGAACTCCATTCTTTTCTGAAAATAGAAATTAAATGTTTAGAAATATTATAGAATCAGAATTGAAGTTTCCATCGACAGTCAACTTATCTAATGAGTGCAAGAGTTTATTGACAGCTTTATTAAAAAAGAAGCCTCATGAAAGATTGGGAAACAAAGGTGATGCTTAAGAAATTAAAAAACATTCCTGGTTTAAAAAGATGGATTTCTAAAGATTACTTTTGAAAGAAGTAGAAATATATCAAGAAATTTAATTTTTAGATTTAAGCACCTATTATACCTGATTTATAATCTGCCACAGACTTATCGAATTTCAATCCATAAATCTTAGATGAAAGTAATATATTCATTTTATCATTAGAGATTGAGGAAGAGTAAAATTAAACGAAAAACAAATAAGCTCTCATAAAGTTCGATTAAGAATTTTACGGACTCAATTATAAAAAAGAATGATTATTTATTTATAAAATTTATTATTCATAATTTAGCCTACTAATATTAATTATCATATATCTATATTATTGTTTTCCCTTTATTCCTACCCAAGAATACATTCTACAATCCATAAATGAATTATTCTATTCCTAAAAGTATTTCTTCCTAATGTTTAATTGAACCTTCGTTAACCATTTCAACCATCTCAGCAAATCCATCGTACATCTTTTATTTCTCATTCAAAAACATTATTCCTTCAAATTTGATTGAATTTTCAATTGCCTTTACCAGGTTTTTCAGGCCACATCTTTACTTCCAAGAGTTATAAGTAGAAGTGGCTCCACATAATAATACATATCCATTCTTATTTATTACTGGAATCACTGCATCTAATACTTCTTCTCCTGCATTATCATAATAAACATCAATTCCTTAAGGAGCACTAGAATTTATTAACTATGTTAATTCACTATTTTTATTATAAATATATATATTTACTTCACATTTATTTCTTCATTATGCTTACATTAATTATATGTAACACAATCATTCACTCCAAGTTCTTATAAAAATTCAATCTTTTCTTTACTACTTACAATTCCTACCACTCTATATCCCATCCTTCTAGCTATTTAGCAAACAACTGATCCTGTTGAACCAGCTGCTGATGAGACGCATAATGTTTTGGGTTTCTCTTTTGAAGGACGATTAGATTCTGGTATTTATTTCATAGCATTTAAAGCAGTTAAACCTGTAACACCATAACTTATAATTTATTTAAATTGATGTACATTGACAATGTCAAAGGAATTATTGGATCACCAATCTCCACAAATGATGGCACCTTAAATAGTTTACTTATCTTTCTAACACAATACTAAGCACATTCCAAGACTCCAAACACTAGTTGTCCTAAAAAATATTTTAAATAATTCAAATTACCAGGATTCCAACTTTTTGCATTGCTCTCAATGCATTGTCCTACTCCAAAGGCAGGCATTACCTATCCTATCTGGACTGAATCTATATATGTTTTGGCACCAGACAGCCAAACTCTCATAACCGGATCTATTCCTATATATAGTACACGAATAAGAATTTCTCCCTTATTGAGTTATGGTGTGGCTTATTACTATATTTCAAAGAAGTTCATATTTTAAGGAAAGGACTCATCAGGTCTTTTTTAAAGAAGCAAGACTTTATTATTCATAAATTTAAATTTTTTAATGTATCATTTGATTAATAATATTATCAACATTTATACCCTTACATTATTCATTTAATTTTCTTGTTTTATTAATATTAATATTAATTTACTTAAATTAACGAGAAATTTATTCCATAAATTTTATTTATTTTTTTATTATTAATTAAAAAAAAAGCATTAATCTCTACCAAACTCTTATTTGATTACTTCAACCAAATAATTTAAATATATTTAGGATTTAATTTATTAGTTTCTGTATCTATATTTAATAAATAATATATTTCTCTTAAAAACAATATAGCTCTTTTAGTTGTCACTTTATATAAATTATTATTATTTATATATATAATGAAATTGTAAATTTAATTATATACTTCAATTTAAAAAGAATTTAATTACTTCTAATAATGTTAAAGTCGAATATTCATTTTTCGTAAATACTTTTAAAAATTATTATTATATTTAACAATATTTATCAAATTCTATCCATATTACTTGTTTTTAGATCAAAAAATCTTATAATTTTGGTGACATTTTTAGTTTAATTGCATATTTTAATAATTAATGCATAGAATTACAAATTTCAAAATGCTAGCTTTTTTTAATTAAAAATAAATATGAAAAAATTTATGAAAGTAGACCTGATGAATAATTATTTAAAACCAAAAGGTATATGATTCTCATCAATTACTTTTGCATTTTATAGTATTTGAACTATTCTTAATTTGATCTTCTTAAACAACAACGTAATTTTAATAAATTATAAATTTCTCTAATTAATTGTAACTCGAGGCATCAAGTTTAGATTATTTTGGAATTTTATTTCTTCAATGATTAATTATAAATAGTCTATTGAAAAAATAATTATCAATTAATTCAATAGAATAATTTTAATTAGTTAAAAATTTTCTATTAAAGCATTGATTTTATTTTCGTATCATTTTTATAATAATTTTCTAAATGTAAATAAATTTATATTGACCTTTAGTAAGTTATTGATTCTTATCAAATGTGATAAAGATTTTCTGCTATTAAAACAACAATAAAGCTATCATTTAATAAAAATATTAATGGAATCACTTGTTAAATTTCTGAATTAGTCTCAATTATTAATATTTATAAGTTAATTATTTTAGATTCACGAGTAGTATGATAAAGTAAATATAAATAGATCCTAAAAATCCTAATAATGAGAAGGATAATTAATAGTAGTCTTCACAATGCAACACTACTACTTAATCCTCTATTTCCAGTTAAGCAAGTAATATAAATGTTTTTGTTTAAAAATTTTGCCATAGATGCAAAAACCCTTTATCAGATACTGATTATTATTTATAAAACTGTGGGTAGAATAGTTGTTTGTTTAAATATCACGAAGCATGTTTCTTCAAAGAATTGAATCATTAATGTAGGATAAAGCAGGTGATTACATATAAATGCTCTTGTGGAACTAAAATTCCTTAAAGAATACTTCGAAAATGCGGAGCAGCAAACAAAATGGAGCTGTTTTCTTCAATTCATCGCCGATAGCTCGAATATCTTCTAACAAATTAAACTTTGAGAAAAAATAAAGATATCATGATGAATTATGATTAAAACAAATTGAAGGAGAATGAATTGGATTATTTTTTATCAAGGCAAGATCATCTTCTTTTTGAAGAAACACCATAATGATATTATTAAATTTATTTCAAATATAAACAAACTCAATTCAAATTTTGAGTTATTGATTGAGGGAATACATAATTTCCTTTTCATATATATTCTTAAATTATCTAGAATAATAATTATATTTTATCATATTTAATGAACAAATATACATTAGTTTTTAATGATTCATAAATAGAACAAAAATATCAAAGATCAATATTAAAAGTCAGAAGATGGAATACATTTTGCTTTGTGACTCTTGGGCTTACAATAATATTTGTTATTAAATGTGTTTAGGCAGGAATTGAAGAAAATTTTTATTAGTTACTTTGTAGTTCCATAATGATAAGCTATTTCCTTATTTAAATGGTATTCATTAAATGTTATCCATAATATATGAGATTGGCTTTAGTTTTAATAAATCATATAATGAACATATATTTATTTGCTTAGGAGTCAAAAAAAGATCCTTAAATGGCAATGTTGTAAGGTATTAATTAAATGGGAGCCACTTATTTAATAGTTTTGATTGGAGAATATATTGATGGAATTGTAACTTTGGTGAATTTAAGTATATTTAGAATCGGATGGGCAATTACTTATAGTTCCCAAATTTAGATGTCAGCAATAGTATCATCGATTTTACTTATATTCTATATCAATTATTTTAATTACTAATTTCATAAAGGAGTGAGGTCATAATATTTATTATCTTATGTTGATTCGAATTTAGAATTATTGTTAAAGAAACTATCAGTCGAATTTCCTTACATGATAATATAATTATAAGAAGAAAACTTAGGTTGCAATATATAATCTACCAATAAATGCGAGTCATTATTTGCCAATTCGGAAGGATACAATGATTTTATGAACAATAGTTATGTTCATAACATTCCATTCAAAACTTATTTATTTTAATTAATTGCAAACTATAATTAAGATCATTCAGCTAATTCTAATAATGAATTTATACTTAGATATGAAAAAAAGTCTTTTTTAATTGCTTCGACATTATTTTAAACTAATTCATTAAAAGCTCTAATAACTTTCAAAGAATTTAACAAAGTCAATATTTAATCGAAAAATTTTATATACCATAGAAATCTATAGTTTATGAAGATAATAATTAAATTAGTAAAGAGAATGAAATACTATACTCATTAATATTAAAAATACATTAATATCTAGAGAAAAGCCATGATTTTAGTATTAAATGAAAATATCAACTTATATGATAATTATAGAGAGATTTAAGTTTTAATCCTTATTCAAAAATTAGTGAATTATTGTGGGGATCTAAATGTAAAATTATAAACTAATCTAAAAAGAGATTAAATTATTGCTACCCACACAAAATTATTCTCATTAATATTCTGGATTATTATAGATAATATAAAAAGTAATAGATTATTATTATCATGTTATTAAACTAATAATCTTCATTATTAGATAAAGTTTGCTAGTTAATTTGATTTAGATAAAATTTCCAAATTGATCCTCCCTAATATATTGAAATTCTAAATCTTATTTTTAGATATCTTTTTAAGTTAAACAGAAGTGATTTTATTACATAAATGTGAATTAGATGTGCCATTCGTTTTTGATTACAAATGAATTTATTATGTATATAAGGTTCATCTCAATTAAATAAATTTATGAATGTTAAATATGAGCAAATAAAATAAATATAAAGATTATATTAAATATTCATTAAGAGTTTCTAAAATAAAGAATTTATGATCTATTTTCAAATAGTATAAATAGTTAATTAACTAGAGAGTAATTAACATTGCCCATGTGGCGCAATTGGTAGCGCGACAGCCTTCTAAGCTGTAGGCTGCAGGTTCAATCCCTGCCATGGGTGATTCTTTTTTTATTTTTTTATATAATTTTAAATATTTTAATTTATATATAATATAAACTCTAATGAGTGCTGTGCCTTATGAAAAGATTTGTGAATTAGCAAGTCCTCTGTATTGTCCTTTAGAAATTGATGGCGCTATTTACATGGTTTCCTAAAATGGCGATATCTTAAAATATAAAGATGGATAATTTAAGGTAAGTAAAATGAAAATTAATGTAGGCTGAGTTTCATATATCAGGATAGCCTTATTCTATAGTAATTGATAAGTTAAACAAATTTGTATATGTTGCAGATATGGCTCATCAAGCAATTTTAAAGAGATATATTGATGAGAACAGTTAAGAATAGATTGTAGATTTTTTGAAAGAATATGAAGGATAACCATTATTAGGACCAAATACATTATTATTATCATCAAAAAATAGTACAATTGAGTTTAATTAGATTTGCTATTCTTTACTGATTCTGGACCATTTGGTGAAACATCAATAGAGAATTGCAAAGGATCTTTATTTGCAATAGATATGGATGCTCAAATTGTAAAACCCTTAGCATTATAATGTTTATCTTATCCAAGTGGAATGTGTTTGAGTAATGATTAAAAATTATTATACTTGTGTGAAACAGGTAAAAATAGAGTATTGAGATTTGTTTAAACGGAGGCTGGAATATTTTACTATAGGTATTATTCAATAGCAATTCACATAGCACATATATTTAATTTAATGGTAGATTTGGACCAATTTCGTGTGCAGTATCATAATCAGAACATCTATACGTTGCTAGATTTGAATTTGGATATGTTTCAGAAGAAGGTTAAATAAGTATATTTAATTCAAATGGTGTGAATGTCGAGAATGTCTCAATTCCATAATGCCCTGAAATATCAGGATTAACATTTTCAAGGTAAGAATCTCAATATAATTAAAAGTTAAAAATCAAACATTCTTTATGTGACTGAGAATTCATCAACACCAAGTTGTTTACGTATTCTTATCAATATTGAAGAAAAAGATGACGTAAAAAAGAAAGATAAAGATAAATTTAAATGATTAATTGATTAGAAATCATTATATCACTCAATAAATTTAGTTTCTCTAAGTGTTTCTTCAACTTTATAAATTTTCTTTAAGTAATCTCTTACGTCATTTTCTTGCTTTAATCTTTCAAGTATATTCATCAACTTTTATAAATCATCTTTAGTGTCTGTGTTATCTGCAACAAACATTCGAATAGGAATAGCTAAAGTTAATCTTAATAGTAATATTACAATTATCTCCTGTAGTCCAAAAACTTAATGGTTTAGAATCAACATATACTATTTTCTTCCTATCCCTTCCTAATAGGTCAAGATCTTTAAAATAATCTTCTAAATCATCTTCCTCCACTAAATTGCATTACTCTTGACAAAATATATGATCTTTAGGAAATTATGGACATAATTTTTCTATAACTCTCTCTACATAAATTCTTTATCCTTTTGACCAAATTACTGGTTCAGTAAAGTTAAGGAAGTATTATAAAAATTCATCTAATTATTCTCTTTTATAAACATGAACAAAATTATCGAATTCAGGCAAATCTATATAAAAATCATATTGTCTTAAAGGCGCATTCATGAACATATCTTTTGGGTCTGGAACAAATGAATATACTAAAACTTCATCTAATTCCATAACAACAGTTAATTTATCAGAATATTATTTCTTTTTAATTGGTAAGAGTTTTGGTTTATTTTAATTTTCTTCTTTTAGTTTGTTAAAAGCAGGTTATAATTATTTCCAATTAGCTGGATCATAAGCTGAATCATCAACTTTTTCTTCTTTTTTATTAAACCATCCAAATAAGCCATAAGTTTATTTGTGATTGATTTAGTGAAGTGTTCTTAAAATTTTAATCATTTTAAATATATAATAATATCAATTAGTCAATTACTCTAATTTCTATATTATCTGTTATGGAAGTTCCACTTTAATTATTTTCATAATTTTAAGAATAAGATCTGGATCATTAAATTGGTTTTATTTCATTTTTTCTAACAATTTCAAAATATACACCATACAAGCTTCATTTTTCATGTTTTCATCTAAATCTAGTAGTCTTTTAGCTATTTTTATAAATTATTAAATATCCTAGAGAAGTAGAAAAATTTAATTGATTTTGAACATAAAATTGTCATTTGTATCTATTTTAAATAATGATTTGATTGTTTAGATATCATGATTTTGACTGTTTTGTAGTTATTTAATGGCATCAATAATTTATTAGTCAGTGGAGTGTTTCAAAACAAGCGTTTACTCTAATTGTTTTTTAAACAATAAAAAACAATCGACATATTTTGAATCGCACTTCCATTTCTAAATTATTGGAAATACTTAATCTAAATTATAATTCTCCTCTTATTAATCATAAATAATTTCACAAATTGATCTGCAAAATTATTCTAAATGAGATACTCCTAACATTACAGTTTTAATTTTTTCAGCCGTCATTATCAATTAATCTACAGAATTGACTGAAAAGATTTCCATCAATTTATTTAGATCTTTGTCTTCATTTTCAAAAGTTCCTGTTTTCATATTTTTATTCATGCTTTAAATAAAATTAAAGGATTCTTGCAGGTCTTATTTAGTTTCTGAATATAAGAGTTTTAACTAATTGAGTTAATCAGTTAAGAATGCATTATTGTCTATTAATCTTTAATTTTCTTTCTTTATACGATTTAACTCTTAATTTAAGACTTAATTTTCATTATTCAAAGTTTAAAATGTTGTATTTTCTTTCATCTAGTATTCTTAATTCTATTTTTTCAATTAGTTATACTCATTTAGAAATTTTGATAATAATTCCGTGTTATCTGTTGACATTATTATTCAAATTTAAATTTAATTAATTTTTAATAATCCTTTATGTTATTATAAATGTATTCAAGTTGTATATAAGTTGAATAGATAGAAAGAATAAAAAAGAAGGAATCATTTTTTGATTTTGGTCTTCAACTTTTGATATTTATTATGATTTAAGCTTGCTCTGTTAATCTTCAGTTTACGTAATTGCTCACTTGTAAATTCAAAAGAAACCTATTTATTATTGGGTTTCATCATTGGACTATTAAGACTTTGAGTACTAGGTCTACTTCCTATTCTTAAGACTTCAAATGAACTAGATTTGAGGATGCTTCTTGGAGTTGAAGCAGAACTACCTCTTTGAGATGATAACCCATCATTATTTTAAATTATCCTAGACAACTTCTATGGTTTTGGGAATGGAAAACTTGTAATTTCACAATGATCATTTACAATTTATGTAACATAAATTTGTCTTCTTGGTTTACGAGCTTATATGATATTCTTATCTAAATGCACTTGGCTGTTATGGTGATTTTTTTGTAATTACTATTCTTAAAACTCTTAAATGCAAATTTTGATATTGTTTCTTTTGCGTGACTCAGCCAAATGTACATTATCCTATTTTGTAAAATCTTCTGGTTTGAGATTTTAGGAAGGGATCTCTCTTTGTTGCAACCCATTTTGACATGATGCAAGTTTGATTGAATTAAAAGGAGATGTCTGAGTAAATACTACCTCTTTGGAGTGCAAAGAATCTTTAAATCTACACATCATTGTATTGATTGAGTTCATTCTTTTATGAACTGAGGTACCTATGTAATCTAGATTGCGATGGAAATTGGGCGTGAGATTTTTACATTCAATCGATTTTATAGCTTCGTCAGAATTTATGGATTCATCTGTATCAAATAGTTAATTCATTTTTATAAATGTCTATTGATAATTAATTGATTACTAATGAATGGAAATCAATTACATTTAATGTATCGTCAAGCATGTTTCAAATAGTAAGTGGCTACATATGCACAGATCTGATGTCTATGCTAAATTTACATTTCATGGGGCAATACACAGATAAATATTAAACAGCTGCATATGGAATTTCGTGGATGATAATTTAGTTGCTTTTTGTTCCGTTTGGAATAGGTAAGATATCATAAATACATTTACTATTTAGGCATCAATTAAGGACTCAATAATCAAGTTTCCCATGCTTTAGGATAGAATAAATCAAAGCTTGCTTAAACTTACTTAAATTTTTCTATATATTCCTTAATACTTATTTCTGTGCCCTTTTTTCTATTTATTTACAATTCGGAATATTTGGTTCAATTTATCATTAGGGAAGAAACTGAGATCATAACATAATATGCATGGTATATAAAATGAAATAAACAAGCAACTCAGGCAAATGATTATACCTTTATTTATAGCGGCGTTTCTACTCCTCTAAATTGAATGTTTAAAATAATATCTTGTTGGTTGCAGGATTTTTTAACCTTTTCCATTTATTTATGCATCTACTCTTTTATTTCACCTTGCTGCATGTGTATTCCTATTTATAATTTGCAACTTAGGATACATGGGTATATGTCTTTCTATCATCCTAAGTGAAGTAAAAAATTCTAATTAATTTAAGTTCTTTACACTATTTTTATTGATTAGATATATATATAAACATCCCGAAGTTTATAGTTTGATTGCCAACTTTGAATTCTCTTGCTAAATATTTAAATTTAGAGAAACTTACTTGATGTTCATTAAGGAGTCTCTTCCGCTTATTCTACATGTTTATGCAGATTTCATAGTTTTTTACATTTTATCACTTGTTGCGTTCTCTTTGGGAGTGAATTAAGCTAATGCTCAACTGGCCTTTGCTAATACTAGTTCAATCTATTTTAAATTTCCGATTAGTCTATCAGTAACATTAATGTCATATGTTGGGAACAGTTTAAGTAAAATTAATTTATTAATAAGAGGTCAACAAAAAATAGGATTGGCGAAACAATATGTCATAAGTGGAATGTGTGTATAAGGTATTGTACTCATCTCATTAATAATTGGACTAACTATTTTTAGAGTTTAGTGGAGTCACTTATATTCAGCTGATTTATAGATATAACAATTAATGTTGGAAACCCTTCCATATTTTATTATTGGTAGTGTCTGCTTTGATGGCATTTAAGGAGCGTTATCTGGAGCTTTAAAGGGAGTAAACAAATCAACTATTGTATCAAATTAAACTATGATATCATATTATTTAATTGGAATTCCAGTTGTCTTGATATTAGCATATGTTTTTGAGCTTTAGTTAATTGGTATTTGGGTGGGTTTTGGTTTATGTAATCTTTATTTAACGATCGTTTATATATATGTTTTAAAAGATTTAAATTGGAGCGAATAAGCTTAATTAATTACCTAGAAGCTTTAAAAGCATGAAGATTGTTTAGGTGATATAGATTTACCTCTAATTGCGAAATAACAAGAATAATAATGAAATAATATGTACAAAATCATACAATTTTACTCATTTCTTTACATTCTTAATTTTTTTCTTAAATTTCTCTCATACTATTTTAAAAGGCTATTTTTACACAATAACCAATTCTTCTTTTGTATGAAGTAAATTGTCTCATCATCCTCGAATGATTAGTCAACATCGGAATTGTCTAAATTCTTAATTGTATTTTTTATTATTCTCTTGACCCATTCCTTTTTTAAACTATCTCTGTAGTGGTCTCATTATTCAACATATTTTTTTTCGCTTTTTATTAATCAAAATTCAATTGAATTGTAGCTCTTGTCAACTTCAATTGTAAAATTTTCTTTTCTCATCCGCATAAATTATTCAACAATATTTCTATTGTTGAAAATTAAAAAATTAAAAAGTTATTGAATAAATATTAGAATTTTAAAATAATTTATCATTAATTAATATATAGTGCATATATGAATCAAAATTACGTAAAAGGGATACTTGTTTTGAAAGATATTTTCAAATCGCTCGTCAAAGGTGAGGTTAGTATTTTTGATTCAACTTATCCAATTATAAAATTTTTAGAATATTTATTAATAAAAAATTATTATTTAATTATTAGTGGCAATTATAACACAATTGCATCATGATCTTAATAAAGTATCATTACTATTTGAATAGGCTTGCCTTTTGGAAGCAATTTGTTAGTTTCTTACTCTTAAGTTTCACAAAAAAGCGTTATTATTTAGTAGATTTGTATTAAGTATATTTTGATTAAATTTGAATAACTTAAAAACTTAATTGCATCATCTCCTTTAAACAGAAATCTTATTTTTGACTTTAAGGAGAATTTGGAATTGAAACGCGTTATAATTTTGGACAATGAAATTTGTTTAATAGTCTTATCATTAATGAGTAACAAAGAAATAATACCCCAATTAAAGAAAAGCTGGTAGTTTTTTTACGATGTTTGCTGAATATAGATTTTAATAGGTTTTTTAATATTTGAAGAAAGAGAAATATTTTAGTCTTACTGAGTATCTAAAATAATGATCTTAATGATTTTATCAACACCTACATTGACAATTCTTAAATTAAATTTTTGTTTAGGAAGATTGATTTAAAGAGTTCCTTCTTAATTTTTATTCAATAGTTATTCCAATTCCTAACCTTTAACCTTGTACTGCCTTAAAAAATTTCTAGAATTACAACCCTAACATAAATCGCCATTGTACAATGGGAATGAAATTACATCTTTTCCATTAAGAAAATTAAATTATGACATTCTTTAACAGTAGGTGACAGAAAAGTAAGGAGATTTGATAAGGTCAGGTAACTTTTCATCCCAAAGGGTCTAACAAATTTTTGAGAGGAACTCCTTCCTAGAATTAGAATCACAAGTATAAATGACTATTATTATCAAAATAGCAGCTCCAATACCCACAAGAACATCCTATGGATCAACATGCTAAGTTTTCAGTATTGTAATAATTAATTTAATGGCTGTATGACAGATTACTTAAACTACACTATCTAAAAAATCTGAGATGAAATAAGCACTAGCTTAAAATTACATAAAATTATTTCCATAGCTATAGTACATCTAGCAATTTGTATTATCTGGAAAATTCAACTAAAGTAAAGATGATGAAATATTGGCAATCATAAGAGTGTATCTGATGTAAAGAGGCCATTTCACACTTATAGAAATCAAAGTCACAGCAACAGCAATCAAAGCATAATTTATGTATTAATTGAATGGTGGTAATCTGCCTAAATCGAGGAGGACTTTTGAGACATTGAGTATCAGACCAAGTGTCATAAATACATAAAAGACAGGTTTTCTGAGATTGTTAATTTTTTCATTTTGGTATTAGAGTTCTAATGATGAATTTAAGAACTTCAGTGTAAACTTATTCATTATTTAATATTAATCATTTCTCTTTTAGCTTTTATATCATTTCCAATCACCAGGTTTCTAATAATTTATTTCATCCATATAATTTAGAAGAGCTTTAGTTGGACCAGAATTAGATTTTAATTTAAGTGCTTCTTAGAAAGTGGCACGATCAATTTTCCAATATCCATCCAAATAAACTTAAAATGTCTTTCGAAAGACTTGCTAATATAATAATCAACATTTATACCATAAAATCTTTTGAATCCTGTCAATAAAGTATAAGATCTTTTGTTGCTCTCAATCTGTTCAGCAACAATAAATTCCTCGCTTTAGACTATATCTATAATTTCCAATTTTTTTACTCAAAATCATCCTCAATTCTTCTTTGGAGAAATGCTTATATTTAACTAGCAGATCGCTGCTTGTGGATAAATTATCCACAGTCATGTCAATTGTATAACTACAGGCTGGAATGTTGGATCTCTTAACGCAGACTTGATCAATACTTCTGATATAATCCTATAATTCAGATGAAAAATTTTCATAAAGTGATTCAGAATTCAAGATAGGAACACCATATTATTTTGTTGCTGCTCTGAATCTTGATTTTCTCTTAATGTTAGGACTTAAGTAAGATGCATCATTTTGTAATTAGCATCTATTGCTCCTTCAATACACCATCCCTAATGAAGTCCAAATCCAACCTTAACTTTTTAGTTACCTTTCCTTGCCATAAGTCTTTTATTTTACCTATAAGCAAGGATTTTTGGCTTTCTACTTAGTTTAATTTGAATTTTCATGGATGAAATCAAAGCGCAATCAGTCAGAGTAGTAATATATTAATGATTTACTATTTATCATGCCAAAATACATTGTCTTCTTCTTATCTTCTTTGAAGGAGTAAGTTTCTGGTTTAGTTTTCAAAACTAATAAAAATGCATTATCACACTTCTTAGTTGCTGCTGCAAAATACTTATCCACCATAATATGAACTATGTCTCCTATGTTTTAGACAAGTAAATAACGTCTTCTGCAAAACTTTGATTGCATCTGTAAATTTCTGAAATGGAAATCACAAATTTATAAATTGACTCAATCTCTACCTAAAATTAAATTTCCACATCAAAAAATCTTTGGGTGGCTACTTTCTTAATGTCATGTAACATCGAATCTTCATCTCTTTACTTTTTCATACATATCTTAATGATTTTATTTCCAGCATCTAAAAATTCTGAAGCTAACAAAGTTCCAATTTTGAAATTGTATTTTCCATTTTAAAATTTTATAGAATTTTCATTCTAAATAACAGCCATTTTTGTACGTTTTAAGGATTTTTAGTTATAATATTAATCTTTTCAATCATTCTTTCTCATGATCTTAATTTCAAATCATTAGAATCTTTAGAAAACATCATTACACCAAAAGTAAAAACTATATTTTTAAAAATAGCTCTAAAAATCAATAGAATACTTGTATAAATGCTGCCTATCTTTTATAAAGATTTTGAAATTAATGAGATGATACTTGAGATATTTTATTGAATGATGAAAAACAATTGTTACTGACATTTTATTGATTTAGTGAAAATATAAAGATAAATTCAAATTTAAAACTTTCTTAAAAATCTCATCCCTCCTATTAGGATTAAATTAAAAAAAATATGATATCATTGCTATCTAAAATTAAAAGATTTTTCCATTTATTTAAATATTAATTTATTAATATCAAACTATAAACTAAATTACTATAATTAAAAAGATATATTTTTGATTCATTATTTTTATCATAATTATTTAATTTTAATGTAACTTAAATTGCCTCCTTCCCATTTGATGGCGAAACTATATTCATCAAGTTCTGCATATTCAAATTTATTTTAATGAACGCTATACCATTTTGAGATGGTTTCATAAGGTCTGCTTGTGCTCGAAGATTTTCTTAAGCATCCTTTTAGCATCATTGGTTTATGATAATCATATACAACAAACTATCCCTAATAATCAAAATAAAGAGTATAATTTTTAAAAATTTTAATTGAATCTTTGATTTCTGAAATTCTATGAATGATAAATTTAATAGTAATACTTCTATTCGACATTTATTGCTAACTCTTATATTGTTTACTATTCATTTTGTTAATTGTCTTGTATTTTTGCGCCATAGACTAATGGTTTGATATTTTATTGATTTTGATAATTAATTAAATTTTGTTAAATGTTTCGAGAATCTTAGGTTATTGGTTATCCTTATTATTGATTTTGATGAATATTTTAATTTGATTAACTTGGCTATTTTTGAGCGCCTTAGATTAATTGGTGATCTTAATATTATTGGTTTAGTGTCTGTTGAGGTGCTTATGAATTTAAAAAATTTTGCGCTTCTATTCCAATCATTACTTATTATTAATTTTATTAATCATTTTGATTTTGATCGTCTTAGATTAATGGTTGGGTAAATACTTGATTTTGATGAATATTTTAATTTGATTAACTTGGCTATTTTTGAGCCCCTTAGATTAATGGCTGATCTTAATATTATTGGTTTGGTGTCTGTTGAGGTGCTTATGGATTTAAAAAATTTTGCGCTTCTATGCCAATCATTACTTATTATTAATTTTATTAATCATTTTGATTTTGATCGTCTTAGATTAATGGTTGGGTATATTATTGATTTTTATAATTATATACATTGTGTTAAACATGAAATAGTTGATCATCTTATGTAAATGATTAAACTTATTAATCTTGATAATTTTAGGGATATTAATTTTAAACTTCCATATTTGATATTTGTTAATTTTAAGGAATAATTTGTTTAATTTAAGATTATTACTGATAAAGAACCAAATTTAATGGCTAAAAATTCCTATAATTCCGAATATATTCATTCGGATCCGAACTTAAGGGATTTCCATCTGAATCATAAAGAGAAAAACAGTCAGCTATTATATTAAAACTTTATCCCAAATATAACAAATACTATATTATATTATTCAATTTACCTATCCTAATAATACATTTGGATCAGCGTATTCTCTATATATTAATTAATTTGTTTCTCCGTTATAAATGCAAATTGCAACTGATTAGTTAGGAGGTGCTTATTAATTTTCTTAATTTAAAATAATAATAAACTATCCTTGCAAATCCATATAGAATTTAAGATCTTCAC
Organism: Paramecium sexaurelia; assembly: GCA_000733375.1. Classification (NCBI taxonomy): domain Eukaryota; phylum Ciliophora; class Oligohymenophorea; order Peniculida; family Parameciidae; genus Paramecium; species Paramecium sexaurelia. The sequence goes on along the minus strand of JPFM01000092.1, from coordinate 240,213 downwards.
TCTGATTAAGAAGAGTTTATTATCCATTCTAATAATTAAAAATAATTTGAAAGTTTGTTGTTTATAGTTATTCAGCCACAAATTCAAACATCCTCTCCGCTGTTGCTTATTGATCTTATGTTTGAAATAAATAGGGTTAGCTTTATCTAAAATAGCCTACTTAAAGCTCAAAATTCATTTTAATTAATCTTTATTTAGATTATCTTAATCACATCAATACTCTATATATTAATGTAATTCTATTATGAAATTCAATATTTTGACTAATTAATTATTATAATTTATGAGTAGTTGTTCGAAACTATCATTATATTAATGATTAAAAGGTCGCTACTCCAAGTAATTTAATATAAAAAGCTTTTTTGGGAATTTTACAAATAGAGAAGAAATAAATTATAAAGATATTAATTAAGCTCTAATTATTATATTATTCTTCTGATCTAATCTTCATGATTTGATTTCTTTAATTGTAAATATTTAAGCTCATCTTTTATTTAAAATGCACAGCTAACACTTTAGAACTTTATCAAAATGAATTTTTTCTTTAAACCAAAGAGTAATTCGATTTAATGTAACTGTAGTGGTTAGGATTTTATTAATTATCAAAAATTCTAATAAAAACCAATTATTTAATATACGAACTATTAGCATAAAAGTAGAAATTAAGCTCAAAAACAACAATTAGTTTATAAAATCGATCTAAATTCTCTAATTTATATCATTTGCTTTCATGTTTCTTTCATTTTACCTACCTAAATCAGCTTTTTGGTTTTATTCACCTTGATCAATGTGAATTTTAACTTTTCTTTAGTTTTGAAAGATTTTGACAACAGAATAATTTTCTATAGACACGGAACTTAATGATCAATGTAACTTAAAAATTAAAAGAGATCTTATTATTTAAAAGTGTTGATATATTTTAATAACAATTTTCAATTAGAAATTTTGAACCTTATTTTTGATTCTTTAAATATTTTTTATTTTGTTGGCAATCCAACTTTTTATTATCTCTTTTTTCTTGAATGTTGGCTTTTACATTCTATTTCAAAAGCCTGATTTTTTAGAATAAGAAATGGCAAATTTAATTAATAATCTAAATTTTGATAATCAATTTAATTTATTTCTATGTAATGAATTAAAATTCTGCTGTTTAGGTTTAATAAATTATATGAGATAAATTATTAATATTGATATGAAATCAATGTTTAATTTTTTATTTGATTTACATTTGACTATGACACCTGCTTTTTATACTTTTCTTGCTGTCAACTTTCGAGGAATTGATGAGATTAAATTGTTTTCTATCTTATGCTTTCGTCTGCTGATATTAGAGACTCAATAAATAATCGAATATAGAACAGCATTTTTAAATTGGACTAGTTTTTTGTTTTGTTAATTTTTTTAAGTTTAAGATGTTATTTAAGACTACAAACTTTATTGTTTTAAAAATACTTTATTTATTTTCTATAATTCCAGTCTAACATCTTTTATGAGATGGTTTTTTATCAGAAATTTTTTTGACTTATGTACTTGATCTAAGTACTTTTTATTTATTTATGTTAATGATAGATTATTTTTATTTTTGGATGGGATTTTAAGGCTTTTCTTATCTAATTGGAGATGTATTTTTAGTAAATAAATCAATTGCATTCATAGATCTGCGACGCTAAAACATTTATGGTTCAATTGTGAGCTAACTCTAAAATGTTGAAAAGTTGATATTAAATCAAATTTTACTTCATTCAATTAAAATTGATGTTGACTCCTATCAGTAAGTAAACTCAATTGATGAGATTCAATTAAAAGATTCGAGAAGTCATAACTAAAGGTTTTCTTCTAGCATTTTGAACATTGAATCCAATATTTGTTTTATAATTGGCTTTTTGATAGATATATATTTTACAAGTACCTTTATTATAATTACTTATTTTTATTTGTGCATTTGAGACATATTTGATGAGAGCATATTAAAGAAATCAAAGCTGTATTTTTCAAGCAAAGTTAACATGTTTACATTTATTTGTAATAATTTCTTTTTATAAATACATATATGATTATTTTTAATGTACTTAAATTATAAACTCATTTCTTAGCTGGAGCCTTTTTTTAGGTTTATGGCTTATCTGCAGCAGCAGCAGCTGCGGCAGCTTTTTAGGCTGCTACAACTTAAGCATTGACTGTGAAGATATATTATTTAGAGTTTTAATCACCAGCTGGAACTAATAAACCTGATTTTGCAAAGTGTCTGATGCATCTTCTTGCCAAAGAACTATAATTAAGATTATAGAAACTAAATTTTACCCATTTACTTTGAATTTATCTGACACAGTTGAAACAGTGATTAATGCACCCATTTTAGGTAGTTAGGTCTCAATTTATTTGTAGGATGCTTAATCTAAAAATACGGCATTGTTCAACTTATCCTTTGCTCTTCCCTTGGTCCATTTCTATTTTGCATAATCAAAAAAGAAATAATACCTTCTTTGTTTATTTACTTCTTTGTGATGCTGCTTTAGCAATCTAATCCTTTGTTTTCTTTTAACCTTATGTTGGTTATTTTCCCTATAGTATATTAAGAGATGTATTACCATGATTTCAAATCTTTAATAAAATTTTTGAAAAAATTTTAATACTAATTAATGCAGCCATAAGTCACCACAGTTCACACAGATAAATTCAAAGCAATTGGTCCATATTCAGCAGGTAAAATCGTAGCTCCAACAGCAAATTTAGTCTTTTTATCTGGATAATTAGGTATTGTACCAGAGGTAATTTACTAAAATCTATATACAATAGACAGGAAATCTAATTTCTGAAGATGTAGCAGAATAAGCTACTTAGGCTATGAAGAACGTTGGAATCTTATTAGAAGCAGCAAAGTCTAGCTTTAAGAATGTCTTCAAATGCATTGTTTATCTAGTTGATATGGCTGACTTTGCAAAAGTCAATGAGGCATATGCTAAATTCTTTGATGGAGAATATCCTGCTAGAGTTTGCATTGCTGTTAAATAATTACCAAAAGGTGGTTTAGTGGAGGTAGAAGCAATTGCAGTTCAAGATACTGAATGATGAATTGATATATTGCACAAAATAGTATAAAATCAGCATAAGTTTATAATCATATTAATTTCCTATATTCTTTTATTTTATAAATCTTTAATAATCAATTTATCAATTCTAATGAAAAATAGAAAAATTATCACTCATAACGTAAGACATAATTTAAAGGTGAAAATTTCTTTACGAATTCATCCTAATTTAGATTTACAAGATTTTTTCTATATTTTATATTTAATAAATTAAATAAGTGATGAAAGGAAGTTAATAAAATATTTTTCTTAAAGAGTTAAAAGAAATCCCCATCTATTCCGATAACTGGTTTTGGAAACTTAGAATGAGAAATTAGGCACTACTTTAATTTTCAATTATTTTTATATTAATGTTAGGAATTGTTCTCGGAATTTATTTAGTCAATATGGCAATTATTGTTCCTCTTTTAGAATAATCATCATTCGAAATATACAATCATAATGCAAAACATATACTTTAAAGTCATTTGAGAAGCTATGATGGTATTCTAAATGGGATATTTAATATAAGTAATATTTTACAATATTAAGATATCAATCAACTAGAGACTCTCCATAAAATTTACACGTAATCTTATAGTAAGCTTGAAAAGGAAGAAAACATAACTTTGGATTATAGAGCACATATGAATTATGCAGGTACAAATAAATTGCCTTAAATTCTTGTGGATTAACCATCGGGTTCATTGTAAAAAACTCATTCTTTTATGTGCTATACAAATAAAACAAATATAACTTATCCAATGAATAAGATAACATTAATCAATCTTAAAATTTAAGAAACTATGTATCCTATTGGCCATATATTGGCTGCAAATAAATTAAATATCAATTCCCTTTTTTATGTAGGAACTTTAGAGGAACCGTAAGTATACTTTTCTTATCCTTGTACAAATTTTAAATAAGCAATATACGGATTAAATATCCCAAAAAGACCTTGGTTTTTAAAAGGTAGAAGTATTTATAATCAGTCAAATTTTAGTGACTATGATTATTAATTTACTGATCCCTTTCTTTGTAACTTTAATTAGTTATATCTATATAGAATTTACAAAAGACAAAATTGAAGTAACGCTGGTTATGCCTTTACTTGATAAAGATCTTAATTTTAAAGGAGTGATGGCTTCAGATTTGGGGACAGATTTAAATAAGTTCGTTGTGAAAACCGATCAAAATGTTCATATGGTACTTTTGGCTGATTTTAAAGGTTTACTGATTTATCATAGTTACAATGTTAGTTTAAATTTATTACCAATCTATATCTTCAATACTTCACTAACAGGATTTACATCAGATGATTGGATTTCAATGAAAGAAACAAAACAAAGCAATTGTTCATCTTACCCTAAGAACTCAAGTTTAATTTGCCGTTATAATAGTGTATATAATAAGGATTTAGTGATTACAATTCATGAAGTTAAGAAATTTAACTACCTCTTTATGATGTAAGCCATAAAAATCAATTTAGCTAAGATTCCATGATACCTCGGACTATACTAATTATTAACTTAAATCAACTTAATAGATGTTGACTAAATTGTAATCAGAAGCTATTCAATTCTTAGAAATTGCTATTGCAATATTTCTTGTTGCAATGTTTATAGCTATATGTGTTCTTATATTAATATTTAATCCCATCCAGAATATCATCGATAACTGTCATTAAATAATGGGAATTAAGAATAAATAAAATATACATAAGAAGATATTATTGACAAAGTTTTATATGCCATTTTTGAATCCTCAATTATAGTTATTGTTTTTAGCATACTCTAATTTGGTTAAACGATTTTTAACATTATCATAGTCAAAAGGAAATCTATGTAAATCAATGGAAGGATTGCAGTATCCAAAAAAAATTAAACAGAAAGCTCATACTTCATTAATTCGATATTTAAAAAATTATTTAAGTTTAATAGAAAAAAACACTATAGTTTTATAGACTCCAATTCGCCTTCCCTCTCAATTAATGGGAAGATTAGTTGAAAAATTACTTATGAAATTTTACTAATGATAATAATTATATGATAATTTTTCATGAAGATGGAGCTGGTTATTCTTCAATTAATGGTTGATATTAATCCAACTATTATTATTGTTGTTATTATTATTATTGTTGTTGTAATTACTGTTACTCTAACTATTAATCACCGCCTAGATAAGTATTAACAACTTCAGTTCCATATTTCTTTTATACTATTTATTTTGTTCCATTTCCAATAGAACTACCAACTTAACACAATGCAGTTCCTAATCCTGAAAGAGCTGTTCCTGCTGCATCCCAAGTAGCAGCTGTCAATTGTTTCCCTTACTTCAAAACTATTGAATCATATTTATGACAAATTTACAATTGCTCTAAGAATTATCAATTTTCTATCCTAGTTCATTTGTTAGCTCTTTTGTCTTCTCTGCTACTGGTTTATATAATTGTCCTAGATATTGTCCTGTTACATCAAACACTTCACTAACTTTTTCTTTGGTAGTTTAAAATTTGGTCTTTGTATTTGGATCAACTTAAACTTCTTAACCTGGTTAAATTTTATCATTCAAATATTAAGTTCCTTTATTAATTCCAGTTGCCATCATTGTTCCCAAAAACATAAATCCTTTCTTTAAATAACTAAATGTTTAAAATAATAAAATTTACTCTCCTCCTTTAGCAATATAGGATGCGGCATCATTAGGATTATCTAAAGAGTTAGTAGCAATATCTTTGCAATGTAATTCAATTGTATCTTTGAATTATTGTATTTACATAGCCTAATCAAATGGAACCATAGACACTACTGTGTTTAAAGCTGTGTGGAATACATTCAATAAATCACTTTGTGGAATAAAAATTCCATTTAAACCTAAAACATATTTTAGTTTTATTGAATTACCCTAATCTATATGAGGAAATATTAGAGTCAATCCAGATTCAGACTAAATATATACAAATGGAGTGCCAGGAACAATATTTTGACAGAATCTTTCAATAGTAATGAAATGAGTTTTGGAATCTTAAAATTGTGCCAGCTTTACAGTTCCCTAGAAAACTTTAGTTCTCGAGTTCTGAATCAATCTGAAAAATTAGGCATTTTCAGCTACTGAAACTAATTAAGCCATTTCTCTAGGTTGTTCTTATTGCATTTTTAATATTTTAAATAATTGAAAAATGTAAAATGAGAATTATTGCAAAATGTACTTATCTAAATATCATCCTGAAAATCCAATCTTTATATCCTAAAATTATGAACTATCCTTTGTAAAGTATAAATTTCAAATAATATATATTTTTGGTTGTTTCAGCGTCCTTTTTTTAAGGAAACCCTAAACTTTGGACTTAGAACATGTGCAGCGTATTCCTCATACTATAAATTTATAGGAGAGCAAAACCAGGTATTGCTTCAATCAAAATGAATATGAATACTTTTGATAACATTTTAGGTAATAAAACAAAATTATTGTAAAAAAATTACAAATTTTTTTCTGTTTTATTTTTCATTATAATTAATACTTATTCTAATAATTTGATCTTTTACTTGATTCTTTGATTAGAATAATAATTTATGACATTAAAAACATAATACATTAGAAAAGTTAAATATATTAAGTCAGTACCTCAGCTTTCAAACTAAGAAAGTCTTGTATTATTTCTAATTATATTTAAAAATAAATATGATAATCTGCTCATGATACATAAATTGAATTAGTTCAAAATTAACCTTATTTATAAACTTATCTCTAAACAAAAATGTTGATTTTAGTAAAAATTATCATGAGCAGATAATTCCGAATCTTGATATTTAAGATCAAACGTTGGTTTCTAAGATAATTTAGAGAATATAATTAAAATTTAATAAATTAATAAAATTTACATCAGTTTGCTAAAATAATCAAGGGCTTCTTTTGAATTCTTAATACCAGAAGTGCTGTCAGTAACCAAGAGGCTCATGCAGTGTCATATATTTGCATTGATAAAATAATCTAGCTGCACTAGCTATAACAGATGACTAATATTCTGAGAAAGTAGCCTTTAGGGTCATCTGAAATATGTATTAAGAGTACTATCTTCAATATAATTCAATATTTTAAGACACAATAGTCGGTATTCATTGTATTTCATCATTTTAGAGCTGATCAAAATTTAAAATACAAAAGTTTGAAGAATTCATAAAGCTTTATCAATATCCAAAAGAAGTTGATAAATTGCTTAAAATTGAGAATACACTAAATGAAGTAACTATGATTGTCCATTAATCACTTGATGATCTATGTTTTATTTTTATGATAAGTTACTAAAAAGAGGAGAAATTTTGGAATCACTAATGGCTGAATCAAAAGACATGAGTAGGGTTAGTTTAGATTTTTATGAAAACTTGAAAAAATAAATAATAAAGGTTGTAGCCTTTATTGAATGATTCTATCCATAGATATTCAGATTTTTTATCTATAAAATATATAATATTTTTCTCATAATGTTGATGCCTTTTCAGCCATGTCTTTAGCCTTTTACTCGTTGTTTCCCAAGAAGTTACTTACTTCAGCTCCCTTATTGAACAAATAAACAGCTGGAATTCCTTTGCTCTAATTAATTATTAATTTTCTTACAGCATATTATCCTGAAATTTTTTGTAATTCTTCAATGTCAACATTCAAAACTGCTAATTCCCACTTTCCTTGACTTTTTTCATGAAGACTATGAAGCTTTGGCTTCAAGATTTTGCATGGACCACACCTAATGTTAAAAATGAAGAAAAACCAATCAGCATAGAAATCAACAATGACAGGCTTTGGATTTGCAAGTACAAGGTTATTCCAATCTGCTTCTGTTTATATGTTTAATGTTTAGCCTTACATTAATTTAATTTAAAAATATAAATATCTCAACTTAGACAATAATTTGCATTTAAACTCTCTCTATTGATAAATGATACTAATCTAAAACAATTTTAATTAAATAAACTAATATATATTGTTTTCATCTAGAATTTTCTAAATTCTAATTATTTGTTACAAATATTTTAAATAAATCTGACATTTAAAAAATCGAAACAACTCTTTCTTGATTATCTAAACATACTAAACTACCTCGAGGAGACAATAATAGATTTTCAACAACCTTAATTACTATCAAAACATTATTTTACTTGCTTTAATGTTTAATTAAATGTGAATTACTATTTATTTCTTACAAAATATGCCAAATATTTTGAATCTTCAGTTTTAATCAGTGATAAAAACTTTTCTGCTGTGGATGCTAACTAATTGACTAAATATAAAATATATTACAATATCAAACATCTAATATTTGAGAATAAATAAGAAGTCTCTTCTATCAATTAAACCTAAAAATTTATTCTTTTTATCTACAATTGCAATAGTATTCCTTTTGTAAATGTAAATTAATTTATAAAATAGACTAATAATACTATTTAAAATATGTACTCATAAACAGGAATATCTGCTGGAAGAGTATATTATAATTTCGATGCTTCTTCTTTGAAATACTCCATTTTTAATTCATGTTATTCGTAATGAATAGTAGTTGCTTTATTTTAATGTTTCTTTAAAGCAAAATATTAACTAAAACCTTTGACTAGAAAACTAAGAATATCTTTTTATTAAATAATCCCTGCCACCATTTTAGATTCATTTTCGATTACAATAATTCTCGTAATATTTTCTGCAATAAATTTCTAGCAAACTTCATTCAAATTTTCATCTAAATCTGCTTTTATAAGACAATTTTAGTGTAAATTCTCTCCAACACTATTAAACCAAACTTTTATTGAAATATTCTTAAAATCTTATAACAATTAATTGAATTAATCTATAGTTAATCTTCCATATAAGGTTCTTTTGATTGGTGAATATGAATCATCTTCATTTTCCATTTCAACTATGGTTGTTATATTATTTGTTGTCCAAACTATCTAAAAATAGATTCATTAACTTACTATTTGGGATTTCATAGAGAACATTGGAATAACATTTTAAAACAGTTTTAATGAGATCTGTCTAAGTAAACACACCATCATAGTTAGCAATCTCTTGATTCCAAAATAACACTTCATCAACATGAGAATCAATAAATATTTTGAAAGTATCAAAAATAGTCAATGTCATATCAACGACAGAAACTTGATTATTCATAGATAAACAATCATAAACACTGCTATCACGTAAAAAGTAAGTTAAAGTTGTCATATATTCTTCTTTTAAAATATCTTCTTTGCTTGGTTAGCTACGTTTCATTACAATAATTTTATTATTATTAAGAATATACAAAATTATTATATTTCTTATATATAAACTTTTTTTAATCATTTATTTAATATAATTAAAGCTAAAAAAATTTCACACTTCAATCATTAATTTTCTAATTTTTAATTAACTAAGATAAAACAAGTCTAATTTTATAAATAAAGTTATAGTGTAAAATATAAATCGATAATATACTTTATTGAATTGATTCAAAATAAAAAATAATCAAGATAAGGTAATGATACTATTTATATGTAAGAAGTTTTTAACTAAAAATCTAATAGTTTTATATATTTTATCAATATAATTGAATGATATTCTCAACTAAATTAAGTTAGCCTAACTTAAAATTTTAATGATGGAATATAGAATATATTTTTTATTTCATCAATTTGATGTGGCCAAATTCTGAGTATTTATATTAATTATTATTATATGATAATATAATTTCGCTCTTTAAAATTAATATTAAAAAGATTACAAATTTAAAATTTTTGAAAATGAGTATCAGATTTTCAGTTCAAATTATTCTAAATATGATTTGTATTTTTGATAGATATAAGATGATATTTAATAATTTTGGTACGAAGTAATAAAATAGGTTAGTTAGTTATTAGTAATAAATAATAGAAATAATTCTTAAAATGTTAATATGATGAATCTTAAAATGATAAATCATTTAAATTTCAAAAATATTCAATTATTAAATATTAATATTATTTAATTTTAAATAATAAAAGATTAAAATGGGTATTTGTTAAACCTAGGTAAAAAAAAACTCAGCAAGTTTAAAATTGAGGGTTAACAATAATGGAGAAAAAGTGAAGTCTGAATTAAATGCGACTAAAGATAGTGGATTTAAACATTCTGGGCTTTTGTATACAAATAGTATGAATTAAATAAATTCACCAAAATCAGCTGAGTATCTTATACCAAGACGCGAATAAACTAAAGCTAGACTTATGAAACTAAAAGGATTGATATCAAATTCTCCATTACCTGGTCAAGTTTAGATAATAGAAATGAGTGCATCTAAAAAATATTCATTGGTGAAGAAACTTAAAGGGCAGGATGTATAAAAACAATTAATTTATAGGATAAACAAATATTGTCAAATAATAAGACTGGAATAAAAGTAGAAATGGAAACATTTTTAAAAGAAGATTAATAAACATTATAATATGTGAAATGGTTATCAAAAGTTTAATTTGTAAACTAATTTTAATTATATAGGATCATCCTAATCTAAATCGTATTCTTGAAATATATCAAGATTAAAATACATATCAAGTAATTTATGAATATTTTGATGGCAAATAATTGTCAGACCTTGTAAATGAAGAGAATCGGCTTCCAATTGTTTAATTAAACCAAGTTATGGAATAGATTATATCAATCATCTCTTATTTGCATTCTCAAAATCTAATTCATGGAAATCTAACTCTTGACTCATTTTAATTTAAAAGAAACAAAAATTAAATTTTTATCAAATTAATTGATTTAAAAAGAGTATAAATAAAAGATTCAGAATCTATAGAAATACTGAAATTTACATCACCAGAATGTTTTAATCATCCTAATAATTACACTGCAGCTAGAGATATATGGGCTATTGGTATTATCTGTTATGCTCTTACATATGGTAATTTACCTTATACATTTACACATAATTTGGATTACACATAAGTTTTATCAATAATGAAATTAACTACAATCATATTTAATGAACCCAATTAAACAGTCACTAAGTTTATTAAAAAAATGCTTGTCAATAATCCGAAAGGTAGAATCACTTTGAGTTTATTGTAATAAGAATAATTTTTAAAAGAAAACAAGTTTTAATAAAAACCTCCATAAGAAACTCTCTTGAATAATATAAAGATTTCAAAACCTTGTTGTGTTTTATAAGAAATGATACTTTGTTATTTTTTATAAGAATTCAACTGGGAAGAATATCTTTAAATTTAAAAATTATTTTTAGAAGGAGATTTAGATATGGATGGATATTTAAATTAAAATGAATTATCAAATCTTTACAAGAAGTATCTAAATGAGCCTAATACTGAAATTTTAACTGATAGAATCTTTTAATAATATGGGCTTAGTAAAGAAATTGGAGTAAATAGTTAACAATTTCAATCGCTAGCTGCCAGTAGAAATATGATAATCAATTAAAACAATATTGAGATAGGATTCTAGATTCTCTCTAATGGTAAAAAAGAAATTACCCTTAGAAGTTTAAAAAGATATCTAAATTCTGATTCTCAGGAATTAATTGACGAATTTGTTAGAATAACAAATGAATAAAAAATAGTATATATTCTATCTTATTATTAGTTAAATCTCAAATAATTTCAAAAATTGCTGGAATTGCTAATATGATTTATTTAATTAATTAAATAATATTAGCTAATTTATATTCATAATAATTTTGATTAATGAATTTATACCTTTTCTTTTTATCAGTACATAATTGGCAATTTCATAAAATAAATATATATCTACTGTTGCTAAATTAAGAGATGATTAAAAAAGAAAACTATTTAAGTTATTTAGCGTACCAAAATAATTACATGTAAGTGAGCTTTATAAATTGATGAAGTTATTAAAGAAGACTTTTACAAAAATGTGAAAGTAAATATCAAATTTTTAAATGTTGATATAGGAATTTCGATGTTATATTAAAGGCAAACATGAAATATAGTTAGACCAGAGCTGATTGAATAATAAATTAATTAAAATAAAAATTCATTTTTAATAGTATTTTCAATATTTTTTGAATTTCGAACTTAAATAAGTTTAGAGGGTGTGAATTATTATACTCATACCTCTCTTTCTAGAATGTTACTAAATAAAATTAAAAGCCTGAGTCCATATATTAAGTTAAATTGTTTGTAAAGTTAAGGCAAATAAAATTTTTCTTTATAAGTAAATTAATATTTTAGATAAATTTACTTGACTACATTATGAATTATAAATGCTGTAAAATCTTTATTTTAGTTTCTTAATTAAAATCATAAAAATGCTATTTTTAACAATAGTTTTGTTCAAAACTTTTTTCTCAAAAAATAAGCCTTGTTGTATTAATTTTCAAATCATCTTTATCGGCTTAAAGTTACAGTTTGATATTAGAAAGTGGCTTTTTAGTATGAAATTTATATGAGGGTTAAAAATTATTGTGTTCTAGAGGTAGACAAATTGATATTATTAAATACTATTTTCTAAGAGATCTAAAGATTTCATTTTGAATCATAGTTGATTAGTTGTTTAGCTTAATGAGATTATAATTATGATATAGGATTAGGTTAGATATATATTTATGAGATGAAAATAGGCAATAGATTAAAATTGCTTAAATTTTCAAATCGCAATAGGTAAGATATTTGTATAGGAATAATGCAATAATTTGTTTTTTCTAAAAAGGGTCATTTATTATTTATACATTGAGTTTAAATTAAAAATATTTTTTTTTAAATTATATGTCAGCTAATCAAAACAATAGTTCAAATTATAAAAGCTAATTGAAAGTTTCATTATCATAAGAAAAGGAGGAGGCTTAAGAAACACTTGAAAGTATTTATATTAGTTATTTCTTATAGTTATACATGAAATGTCATAGATTTTAAATTGTGGATTGGATAGATAATAATTAGCTGTTTTAGTTAGTATGATAGAAAATGGAGTTAACCCTGAGGCTTTAGCTTTAGTGGTAAATGAAATGAAAACTGAATTAAACACCTATAAAAAAATTCATAAGCCATGAATTGATAAATTTTCCGAATGAGCCTTTGATAGTTTGTTTAAATATTTATTTCAGGGTTTTTCTAATTAACTTATTTATTTTTTACTATATTACAATGAATTTAACATAAAATATCATGTTTTAAATAAGTTTTGAATTAAAATTAAGAGTAATATATCATGTTTGAGTTACTTTTGAAAATAAAAAGAAGGAATTTAGAGATATTATAATTAGAAAAATGAATGAAATATAAATAACTTAGTACATTAAGATGAAGATTTTATAAAATTTAATTAGAAGTTCAATCTAATTAAGTAAAAGGATCAAATAGTTATACTAATAGTGATATTTCTTTTGTTAAATTAAATAGCTATGAACAGAATTATTATTTTTATTAAATAAAGAAATCATTCAGTTTTATCAAATGAATTTTACTATATTTAGTGTTGTTCTAAAAGTAAATCTATAAAATAATTATAAAAATGGGGCCTTGTTAATCTAAATCTAAATTGAATTCAAGTAAAGATTTATAACAACCAACTTTAATCCGAAAAACCGATCAAGTACTCACAAACAATAACCCCTCACTTATTCTTCCAAGTTTTTCTCCCAATCCAGAAGTTATTATGGAGCATTATGACGACACTTAAAAGAACTTGTCTTAACTAAAGGTTTATAAGTTTTCATTCACAAGGTTTTATAGTGAAATCACTTAAGGGAACATGAAATGTATTATTATTTGTTTAAATTTGTAAGTGTCTTCGAATTAGAAGTTGGTTCAGCATAATCTAACAGGTAAAATACGAGTAGTTGAACAATATGAAAGAAATTAATAAAATGAGGAATTCATAACTCGTTTAAAGTCTTAACCTTTGGTAATAATTAAATCATATAAGTTGTATAGGATAATCCTAGAATTGTAAATGTGCATGAGTTATTTATTGAAGGTGGTTTCTTTTATTTAATTATGGATTATTGTAGTGGAGGTCAACTCTCTAATTACTATGTAGATAAATCTGTAATACCTTTTTCAGAAAACGAAATAGCGTCGATTATTTATCAGGCTGCAGAATCGCTAAGATATTTGGAATAGTGTGGATTAACTCATGGTTATCTAAATTTAAATAGTTTTTCAAGAGTTGATACATCACATAATTTTCAAATTAAACTTAGTGATATAAGAGGGTTATTCGTAAAGCCCAATTTAAATGAATAAAATGTTATTACGCTTTCACCAGAAGCTTGTATAAAAAAAGATTAAGACTCATTCAATTACTCTAGAGATCTTTGGAGTTTAGGAGTCATTGCTTACCAAATGATATGTGGATATCCTCCATTTGAAGGAAATACAATTGAATCAGTGAAATCGTAAATTAAAAAGATGGCTGCATAATATAATAATTTTTAATTCGACAGGGTTTCAAAATTATGTAGATAATTGATATAAAGAGTATTGGTGCCTGAAAAAACGAGAATTTCACTTTAAGGATTTATGAATGATCATTGGTTCAAAATTAGAATTAAATAAAATGATTAAAATATTTTAAATAAACTTTAACAGAATAAAGTCAAAATATCAGAACTTTAACAATTATTTTTGATCTTTATGATTAAGAATATTTGTTCAGCTGATTAACAATAACTTTATACGGAGTTTGTTAATTTAGATGAAAATTAAGACGGATAATTAACTAAAGAAGAGATTCTTAAAGTTTATTCTAATAAATTTGATTCGAAAGCAGATGCTAAATTATTTATCGAAAATATATTCAAAATAGCAGATGTAGACAAAAGTGGCACAATAGATTTTGGAGAATTCTTAGTCGCTATAACAGATAAATCTGGGTTATTAACTGAGGAAAATCTCAAAACTACATTTAAAATGGTTGCTTCAAGTAATGGAAAATTAACTACCTAAAAACTTAGATTTTATTTTACTACTTCAACCTCAAAACTAGAGAAATTATTTTAAGACAACTTTTCTAATCCATAGGTATTAATTAAATTTAATTTTAGAATGTTGGTTATTCAGAATTTGAATAATTGATGAAATAGTTATTGTGATTTTTATATATTTATAATTATTCGAGTTAATCAATAAATTAATTTATTCTATTAAGTTAGTAAAATAAGTTTTGTGATCAAATTAAAACTTTTATTTAACTGAAATCAAAAATTCTAATAGTATAAAAATATTCTCTAATTATTAAATAACTATAGTGAAACAAAATAATACTTTAACGCCATGGTTAATTAATAATATCATTAATATGGTAGTTTAGTTAATTTTATCATTCATTTACTTTAAGTTACCAATTTCATATTTTTGAACTAAAAAAAAGTAAATGATGTAATCAACTCAATTAAAACACATTGATAACATATATTAAGGATAATTCTTTTGTTTGATAAAAGATTTTAGTATGATATAATTTGATTCTTAAAAAATAGAAACTATATAAATTTCATATGATTTTTTAATTTATAGTTTATAAGAAGAAAAAGCAATAGAGTATTAGAATCATTTAAAATAGATTAATAAAGTTATATGGATGATTTCCACTCTAAGATTAACAATTTTTAGGAAATAATATATTTAGTGAAAGTAATAATAAATTTTGAAACTTTATAAAATGATACAATATGTATCGATAGATTAGGAACTAAGTTTTATATAAAAATCATATAGATATTCAGATATTTCGGATTTGAAGACGATAATATTTGTAGTTAAAAGAAAGTTCAATAATTTATATAAAATTTAAATTAAATGAAAAAATATAAAATTAATATAATATTATAAAAATCTTTCTGATAATAAAAATTGGATAATGTAAATTTTGTTGATTTGTTGGTGTATACTAATTTCTAATAATATATTAAAACAGATATGATACTAAATAAAAAAATCAATTAAGAATTGAATTAGGTAAGAGAGCATTAAAAAAGTCTAACGGAAATTTAGATTTACCAGTTTTTGGAATGACTAATTTATTAGGCTATCTTGCATTAATTTTAGAATTTCCTACTCTATTTTATTCAGCGAATTTTTTTTTTAAATCTTATGTAGACAAACATAATAAGTCTAGAATTCTTTCTTTAGTTTATTAAGTCAAAGCTGGAATTTCTTTATTTTTCTTATTTTCTTTAGTTTCTAAGAAGAATTAACTATCTTATTCTAATTCAATAAAATTTTCTGTCTTTTTTTCAATTTTTTTGATTCCGCAAGCAATTTTGTCTCCCAAGATTGATGCAAATTTATCTCTTGGTTCTGATGGGATTGATTGTTTGTGAAGACGAAAAAGAATATCTTGAGATTCATCTTATTTAGAAATGGAATGAGTGGGAATTTCATTAGGTTCTGTCTTCATTTTAATTAAGGGAGTGAAATTTTTTCTTCTATCAGTTCGTAACTTAATATTATTGATATGTTAACTCTACTGTTTTTTTGTAGGAATAATTGTTGAGGTTTAATCATCAGATTTGATTCTTCTGGTGGTTGGTAATTTGTATACTGATAAATCGTTTATAATTTTATATTTTGATATGGATCCATCATGCAATGGTGAATTAAGTGTGGGAATCCGTTTAGTTGGATTGATACGATGTCTAAATATTAATGGTAGAGTTACAAATCTTTGAATTATGTGGGTGAATGTAATGGTTAAGCAATAATAGGGGTTTTTCTTCGAACTCCTTAACTGTTTGAAGGGGTATCATCTTTATTTAAAAAGCTTATTTTATTTGTAGAGTGACGAGAGGAAAGGTTAGGAGGTCTTATGAAATAGGGTTATTATTGTCTCATATTATATTGTAAATAAATAAAATATATAATATGAGATTTCTGATAGTAAATGGATTCAATGCATCTGCATCTTGTGCGAAAGTATTTGATTATTTTAGGAATAGCATTTAGAATGTATTTAATTATATTAGATTTAGATGATATCTAAACAAAGAGAAGTAGCAGATACTGAATGCGAATATCATTTTAGAGACAGACATTCTTTAGATGATTTCCTTTATGAACCTGAAACAAGTTTGATAAGAACTGAATATGGATAGAAATTCAATTCAATCGATATTGTTTTTATATTAGCCTCACCAAATTCAAGACCTTGGAATTTAAATATGAGAAAAGTATAAATATAAATTGAATGATCAAGATTATAACGTTAATTAGAATGTGTTTGAAGACTAAAAAATTATTATTCACTACTTCATTTGGAGCTTAGGCTTTAGCTTATTTGTGTTCAACAAATTTCTCAGTGGTAATTAGTTTATTGAAATGATAAGCATGCTTCTATAACCAATAATCATGGAGAAGGGTGTAAGTTAGTAGATTTTCCGAAATACACACTGTAGGCATTGAAAAATGGTCCAAATGAATATTTTTTAGATTCTACAACTGGAGATCTTTATCTCTATAGTAAGATTACTGATGAATGGTTACCAAAAGCTAATATAGGTTTGCATAATAGAAGAGATGCTATGGAATACTAGTCGATTGGTAAATATATTGTAAAATCTCCAACGTACAAGCCTAAATAAAATATGTTGGCAAATCAAAATGAAATGATATGTTCGATAAAGAAACAATTCTTACATCATTGGATATTTAGAGGAGTTGCTATGGAATTCGCAATAACATCTTACAATTAATGGGATATTCATGCGATTACCTTTACAAATCCGGAAAAAGTAATTTTAATAAATGATAGATAAGAAATTCAATTCTTTGGCCGAACATAATTTGAGAGGACCTTTAATTATCGAGAGTGACAATATAATAGCAACCATGTTTGAATTGGAACCAAAGCAAAAAGATACTGTAAAAATATTACAGAATTTTATTGATAACGCCGTTAAATTGATTAGATTCAATAATAATTATAATCTCATTAGTATTACTAATGAAAAGTACTTTTCAGGAAATAAAGGATTAGATAATATTGAAATTGTGTTCTAATAGAAAAAAAAGATGGGAAATTTAAATCCAGAAGATTTGTTGAAAAAATAATAAAAGAATTTTATGCTTGAATATAGAAAATTACTTAATACTGCTATTCAGGAAACAGAAAGAGACAAGATATTTCATGTTGGGTTTTCAGTTAAAAAAGATAGATTGCCAGAGTATTAATTGATTAATATAGTTTTGTATAGCAAAATAATATCTAAGAGAAGAATTATAAAGTGACAAGAAGAAAATCATTTCAAATGAAAAAAGCTATATTCTTAAGATAATAGAGTTAAATTAATATGGGTGGCGATGATGATTAATAATTAATGGATTTATAGGATGAAGCTCCAAAAAAACCTTTACCTTTCTAACGTGTTATTGCAACTGCAAATAATAGTAGAAGAGTAATTACGAAGAAGTATTCAAACCCAAAGACACCAAACACTGTTGAAGACAATGATATTTAAGAGTTTGAAGGTAAGTGGATGAGTCAAACTTCTGTAAGGAAGATGCTTCATCCCACTTTGGATGATGAATTATTGGTGTCAACAAAATTGTGGGTACCAGGATTCTTATCAAAAGGTAAGGCTAAGACTAATCATCAAACTCAATCGTAGAGAGGATAAACAAATTAGAATAATAGATTTCACACTGATTCACTTGTCGGTTGATAAGAATAATTATTCAAATATATATAATTTATTTTTTATGTAAAAGTATGAGGTTTTAGGCATCATAGGCAAGGGTTCTTATGGTGTTGTATTAAAAGGTTAAAACAAGGAAACAGGAGAAGTAGAGTATATTAATAATTTAGATCGTAGCAATTAAATAATATATTGGTTCAGAAGATGATGAAAGCATTAAGAAAACAATTTTGAGGGAAGTTAAAGTTTTGAAAATGCTTAATCATGAAAATATTGTTAAAATTAAAGAGGCGTTTAGAAGGTATTCAAATGGCAATTCATTTCTAGAAAAGGCAAACTTTATGTAGTATTAGAATATGTAGAAAAAAACTTATTAGAATTACTTGAGGAAAAACCGAATGGTTTGGATGTAAAATATCATTTAAGTATTAGCCTGAATTAACAAGAAGATTTATTTATTAATTATGTTTAGCCATAGCATATTGTCATTCACTTGAAATTTTGCATAGAGATATAAAACCTGAAAACTTATTGGTTAGTGATCAAATGATCTTGAAAGTCTGCGATTTTGGCTTTGCAAGATTGATTCCATAAAAATAAGGATAATTGACTGATTATGTTGCAACTAGATGGTATAGAGCACCTGAATTACTCTTGGGAGATGAATATGGAAAAGGAGTTGATATATGGGCTATTGGATGTATAATGGCTGAATTAACTGATGGGTAACCCTTATTTTAAGGCTAAACTGAAATGGATCAATTATATTTGATTTGTAAAGTTTAAATTAGTGTGTATTTCTTAGTTGTTAGGTCCTTTAACTATAGAATAAAAGGAAGCTTTTCTTAAAAATCCACGTTATGTAGGAATGAAATTTCATGAAATTACTAAACCTGATACAATAGAAAAAAGGTTTTAACAGAAGCTTTCGCTAAAGGCCATTTCTTTTATTAAAGGATTATTGAAAATGGATCCTAGCAAGAGGATGACTTCATTCGAAGCTTTGGAACATCCATATTTTGATGGGATGAGAGATGATTAATATTATTAGTTTATAAAAGAATTAAGAGATAAAGAATAAATTCCTAAAGACAGAATTTAATCAGCTAATAAATAAGGTGCAAAATAACCTCAATAAAACAATTAGTAATAATAGTTATTACAGTAATAATAATAAGTATTATCATAATAAAAAGACAATCTAATTAGCAATAAAAGAGCTGATAAATCAAATGAAAGGTTTTATATTTATTATTAATCTTTTTAGAAAAACATAATAAAAAGGAAATAACAATATATCTGTAGAGAGAGTTAATAACTTTGTTAAACCTGCCCCTATCAAAACAGGAGAAAAAAATACAGTAGATTATAATCCTATTAATTAGCCTTCTTAGGAATCTAAATCAATGCCTAAAAAAGATGTAAATTCTTAATTAGGTTTCTTATAAAAGAATGTGATTATTGGATATTAAGAAGGTTAATTTGATAACTTTTTATAAAATAAAATGGCTTAAAATTATAATTATGAAATACCAGAAAATGATTTAAATAATTCCATTGAAGGAGAAAAAAAATCAATGAATCTCAGAGTTAGAGCAAAAAAAAAATCATTTAATCCTGATATTAATGAAGATGATTAAACTACAATAATAAAATTAAAAAGAAAAGAATAATAATAATAATAATAATAATAATAATAATAATAATATTAATAATAAATACCAGTTTATTAAGTTAAAAAGAAATCAACTTAACTCAGGTAAAACTTTTATCCTACTGATGAATATTCTGGAGATGAATAGGAAGTCTATTAATCAAAAGAAGTTTTGAATATATAAAAAGGATAAAAACAATAATTGTAATAGCAATATAACTATAATATTGGAGAATGTAGAAATACTTAAGAAGATTAGGATAGAAATTTAAATATTGTCTATAATAACATAACTTATAATTATAATATCAATAATTCTCCTGGATGGATGAGCAAGAAAAGAAATTGATTAGCTAAATTTATTTCATATATAATCAATCATTTTTCTTTAAAGCTTCAATATATGCTTGTATTAATCTTTATGCCATTTCACTATCACAATCTAGCTTCTTTAATCGTACTTCAGCCCTTCCGAAATCATTCAGACTTATCTTATATAAATTATAAGTACAAATACTTTACAAATAAATGATTATTAGTTTACGATTCCTGAGAGAAATAATTATCTTGATTAATTATTATAATTAATAGAATATTAAATACATTTTTGTACATCCAATAATCTATTTGGAAATGCCTCATCATCAAATTAAAAAAGTTCTGAACATAATTCTATTTGACATTAGTGATATTCTTTTATTATGTCTTTTTCATTTTTTTAAATATATTACACTAAATTAAGAATTTTAAAATAAAAAGTGATGTCTTCTCGTATTATCTCGCGACTATCGATTGCAAAATTTATTTTTAAATCTTATTGATATATTTTTGATTTTTAAATATTTCTAATTTCAAATAACGCCTATTGATTAGGTTTTAGATTATTATTTTACAAAGGAAAATTGGAGTAAATATCATCAATAAAATCGTTATTTTCTTCAATTTCAACTCTTAGATCATTAAGTTCGTTTTAATTACATTTGATGTATATAGCAATATCAATGGTATCAAAATTTTATTTATAATCCCTCGCAAATTAATAATTTTCACTAATATGAAAAACACCTCTTCCATCTAAAAGTCTTTATTTTTTTTCTGGGTATGAAATATCAATAACATATAGTAAAGGTTTTCCTTTTAATTTTTTAATGTATTATTTATTACAATCGAAATTAAAATCTTTATTAAATATTGTACTCTCATTGATTGATTTAGGTATTCTAAATGAGTTGTCACTTGTACTAGTTGATTAATTTATTTAAGGAACTTATTGTAAATTAGATTCCTTCATTTGTTTGTAAAGTTATAATTCTTACTCCAATTATGATATTCTTAATTTTAATTCATCAATTTCTAATGATTTCTACTTTAAATTATCATATAATTATTATTTTTCTTCCTCTGATTTATAAAATTTGTTTTTAAAGATTTCACCAATAGCAAGTTTTTTATTGTATTTATAATTAGGATTTAAAGCTGGTTTCAAATAATTATAATTTTTCTTTCCTAATTATTCAACATTTATTTCATTTTGTTATTCTCTAAATAAGAGGTACTCTATTAAAAATTTCGAAATTTTTTAATCCTTAGTTTATGGAAATGCGTGAGCCCAATACCCTAAGAGTTCTTTACACAGTGTAACAGAGGATAATATATACTGTTGAGCTTTATGATCAATTGCTTTTGAATAGAATTGATTTTTAAATATATATTCCTTAATTGATGGCAATACTGTTTCCTAAAAGCATTCAAAATTGAAAACTTCATCGGATTTTTTTGTTAATTGATAACAAAGCTAATATACTTTGAATAATATCCATACTCTTATCAAAGAAAAATGGGAAATATATCTTGTTTAATCTGTCTTCAAGAATTCTGAAATACATTCGAATAACTCTTACTACTCTTCTTTTTTCCCTTATGAGACTATTTTGTAACATTCAGTAAAATTTTTGAACTCTCCATCATTTTAACTTCGAATAAATTCCTTTAATTACTACATATATTAAATAGATGATAAAATTATTAATCAAAATCTTAATTAGACATTCAAAGGGTATCAAACATTAATTACTAAAATTACTTAAAATTCATCTATAAAATAAAATGATAATAATCGTTACTTGATTGTTTTCATAAATAGAAAATTATTATTTTAATTATTATTTTTTATTATGATATAATGAACACATTTTCGATAAAGTTATAAATCCCTCTACATCTGAAAGAACATTAAATGCTCTCTTTAGATTTTCCTCTGTTATTAGAGCATGCTTGTTTATAACTCCAATCAAAAATTCTTAGAAATCAATTTGGCCATTTTTATTAATATCTATTCCTTTAAACACTAAATCTACATGCTCTTTCACCTCTTGAAGATTACTAAAATGTTTTATATAAGCAATCGTGAGATCTTATTTACTGATTTTACCATCATGATTAACATCAAATTATCCAAAAAGTTAATAAAAGAATTACTCTTAATCAGCTGAAAAAGTAGAAATCATAAATTATAAAAAGCAACACTAAAGAAAATTTAAAGTATGATTATTATCTAATTATTTTACTATCAATTTCTATTCTTCATATTAATTTTCAATATAATGTTTAAGCCAATGCTCATTTAAAGCTTAATTTAATTTGATTCTCTTTGAAGGATCTAATTTAAGAAATTTCTTTATTATATCTATACATTCAGGAGACAAAGATTCGTGATTCAATTCATCTATGAGTGAATAGTTTCTTATATCTTGAAATACTTCATCTTTATTCTTTCCCTTAAATGGAAATTCACCAGTCAACATTTAAAAAAGTATAATTCCTATGCTCCAAACATCTCTTTCTGGAGTGTAAAGATCCGGGAATTTAATTGCTTCAGGTGACATATACTAATAAATCTCTTTTTCAGATATATAAGATTTTAAATAAATAGGTTTAAAATCAACCAATTTAATATAATTAGAATTTGATTGATTACACATTTAAAATGAATCTAGTGTTAATCCTCCATGATTTAAACCATACAAGTGAAGATGTTTAACTATCTCAATAATTTATTTTAATATCAGGGCAGCTTTTTATTAAGTGTAAACTAATTTATGTAGATTTTAAGACAAAATTGCTCCGTTGCAGAAATCATGTATTATTTGATAATTATTACTATCCTAAAATATTTCAAATATTCTTATTAAATTAGGATGATTCTAATGATATCAAATACATATACTAATTAAGTTTTAATAATGGATTCAATGAGTTAATTTCCTTATTATGTTTTTTTAATCATCTCTGCTAACATTATTTTTCCACTAAGATTATGTTAAACTAAAACAATATGATCATTGAATTTAATTCTACAATGAAATTAGTCTTTATTAAGCATAGTGTAGTGTTTTGAAAATTGAGCATTTTTTATTGATATCCAAGTTTTTAGTGTACCACGATAACCTCCATTTTCAACAAGTTAATCTGCCCAAACCATATGCTTTGGTTAACGAGTCTATGGAGTACCAGCAAGATTAAGTCTTAATTGTTTAGGAGAATGAGCACCTTATTTAACAATTTAAATATTTCTTTCAGAATTAACATTTCTTGGATTTTCTAAAGATTACTCATTAGGAGGAGATTATTTTGTTTATTACTCATTATGTTCTTTAATATTTAGAGTTCGCTATCGTTTTGCTGAACAGATTCCCATATTTAAATTAATATTTTATGTTCTATATCATCATTTTATTTAAGAATCCTGTATGAGAATTAATAAGAAATAATAAGAATTATCATGAAAAAATAAGATAAAGAAAATAAATAGTACATTTAATATTTCCTAAGAATTATGAATTGAAATGGTTGTTATATATCTATTAATTTAATTAGAATAGGTAAAGAAATAAAGGATGAAAATATTACTAAAGTAAAATTGATTTTTTATGTGTTGATAAAATGAATATTGTTTGTTTAAATGTCATTGACTTTGATTAGATTTGTAATGATACACACCTATTTATTTGTGTGTATTTGGTATTATAATCGGTGATATTTAATTAAATGAACGCAGAAGAGTTAAAGGAAGCTATAAAGAGAATTGGGTCATGTTAATAAGAGTAAGTTATATAAATAACAATAGATCTTAGTAAGATTTGGATATAGTGTGGCAACAAATCTAAAACCCTGTAGGATTGGATTTATTGCATCAATGTGCAAAGAACATGATTGAATTCAGACAATAAACTTTGAATTGGAAAGTAAATATCATCTTATTATTGATAGTCTATGAATAAAATCTTGATGCACATAGTGAAGGTGTGTTTAAATAATCGAGATTAATTGAAGGCTTGGGAGACAATTCGTCTAACTATAGATTCAGATAAACATTTCTACAAATGTAATGAGTTGGTATAGATGGATTAAGACTAGGTAATGGCATGCAAATAGATTTTTAGTTTTCACATTTAGAATTCACTTAATAAGAATTTTGCGCAAATCTTTAAGAGGGTTAGGATGTAGATGCTTTATATGAAGATGAGAAGGGGAATGTGATTGGATGGTGCAGAGCTAATATTGTAAAAATAAATGAGAAATATGTTTGGGTTAAATGGCATGAAAATGAAGAGAAAAGAAAGATAGCTAGATATTCAATGGATTTGGCTCCTTTTAAAAGTAAAGTAACAGATGATGAGTGGGAATGGAGACATTCTCTGAATGCTGGCGATATTATTGATTGTTTTGATAATCGAGTTTGGTAGAATGCTACAATTATAAATGCATTAAATGCTGAAGATAAAGAATATGTGGTAGGGTTTAGAGTTTATGATGAGAAAGGCAGCTAGTAAGATTAATAAAATAGGAGATTTTATGGTTGGAATCAATAATATGATGAAAGAATTAAAGCTGTAAGTCCACGAATTTAAAAAAGAAATACTTTTTCAAGAGGATAGCCATCTAATCCTCATTAATAAGAAGAGATTGTTCATGATTGTAATGATTTTCTCTATCCCAATACTGATTATGCCATACCTAGATTTCAAACTAAATAAGCTAGAAGATCGATTATTATATGCGAAATGATAAATGAATTTGGTCGTGCTGGCTTATTTTAATATATATTAGATTAAATTCTGAATAAGTGTACTATCGATTTTTTACATATTTATTTGGCAGTTCTTAATAACTTTTAAGAAATGCTCAATAGAGAATTTGTAATATCTTATGTTCCATAGTTATTTGAAGCAGTATGCAATAATATATTATTGTCATCTGATAATAATCTAAGAAACTTTTCAACTTAGAAGATAGTTGATATTTTGTAAGGATTAAGCAATTTATTGAAAAGGATTTATGCACTTCCGAAAAGGTAAGAGATGATTGATAAATTGGATTTAGAAATAGCATATAAATGTTTTACAAGTGATTTTTTAGAAAGAAAGATTTAAGGTTTGAAAGCTATATAGGAATTAATAAAGAAGACAAAGGATCAATATAATTAATATGGGATATAAGAATGGTAAAAGTAAGAGGCCATTTAAAAGATTTTGGAATGGTTGAATGAGAAAAAAATATTTGAAAGTCTGTATGTAGGATCTGGTAATTCTCATTTGGTTTAGAGAAGCGCAGAATTTTTTAAATTTTTGATTGAAGAAAAGATGATTACACTCAATAATTTTAAAGATATATGGAATAGTTTAGAAAAAGCTGAATATGAACATAAGTTGGCTATCTTCAAATTGTTTAAAGATGTTTCAAATTCATTAGAAAAAGAGTGGTTAGATTTTTTAACTGATGCTGTTTGTAATAAAGATCCAAAAGATGTAACCAAAGATGATTTGGAATTACTTCTTGATATAATAAAAATTAATTATAGATATAAAGATGAATATATCTAAAAATGTTGTAATTATTATTGGACAGCATTGAAAAGTGGATAATTGAATTAAATAATGTTAGAATAATACATTTCAAATTATATAGATTAAGTGACTTAATATGAAATGAGACCTCACAAAGGAGCATAAGTTTGTATGATAGGTGAGAGTATTGTAAAAGGAGAATAAGTGAATGTAGGTTTACGAGTATTGATTAAGTTAATAGAGAAATTGGATATTTAGCCAGCAGCTTGGGAATAATATACTAGAAATTTTGCATTGACGGAGTTAGAAAGCAAATTTAAAATTGTTGAAGAGATAATTAAATCAATACCAGAATTAAAGAAATAAAAGGATTATTTGGATGAAATCAAGATTAGAATGCAATTTATCTAATTCTTTTATTAGAATATAAATACATATGAATATAGATTGACATTTAAAATCATTTCAAGTATATGGGAATAGTTGGTTTGTTAGTCTTAAAGTTAATAAGAAAAAGATTTAGTATATAAATGGTTTAGTGCATTATCTTCTTAAGATGGTTAATCATAATTGACATCCATGGTTGCTATTGAGGATTTGAAATTATTTTTCAATGAAAAGATGACAAATGATTTGGTTCAATTAACTGAAGAAGGATTTAATTGTTTCAAGACAGTTTTGACGGCAATAAATAAATATAAAGTTAATGGATTTGGACTAGATGTGTTATGGTAAATGATTTTGGAAACGGAAAATGAAAAAGTGTCTCATTTAGCAATAGATTATTATTTATAATTTGAAAGTATATTAGAAGTTTTATTCAATAAATTATAAGAAAATAGAAATAATAATTAGAAATTGCATAGATGTTTATTAGTCTTAGAAGGATACATAGATTAGAGTGAAATAAATGGAGTAGGTAATCTGAAAAGTTTGAATGCATTATCTCAAGGAGAAGAATTATAAATTTAAGTTTCACATGAGCATGGTAACTAAAAGAAGTTTACAATAAAGATAAATGATAATTAAACAATAATTGAATTAAGATTGGCAATAAGTAAAGTAATTAAATAATAATGGGATTCGATTGGTTTGAATAGTTTGAAAGGAGAAATTAAGTTTACAGAGAATGGTAAGATGATCAAAGATTTAAGATTAAAGAAAGGCGAAATAATTATGGTCTTTAAAAAATAAGTAAAGGAAATTCATGAAGTCAATCTATTAGATGGAGATGAATTGTCTGAGCCAGCCAAATAAGTATTTGCAGAAATCTTTAGTGAATATTCGACTGATGGTAAGATGAGCAAAGAAGATTGTACTAGATTTGTTACTGGTTGTACTGGTAATCCTTGTAGTATTGATGATGCTAATATATAGAGAACATTTGAGTAATATGACAAAGATAAAGACTCGATTTTGACTTTGAATGATTTCTTTGATTTTTATACTGATTCTGCAAGAACCAAAAGATCAACTGTTTGGTTAAATCTCTAAACTTTACATTATAGAAATGATTTAGTAAGAGGAGATAGAGTACCTTTGCCATAAGTAAATGCTCAAAATCTTCCTAGAGGATAGATTGTATAGAATCAAATTTATTTGGATTTACTTTTTGACCTGTTGTAGAATTCAAGCAATGAAGTTTAAGAGAAAACTTGGTATTTATTGAGAAGATTGCCTCCATCACCATAATTTATTAAATAAATGCTTACTTTGGAAAATATCTAATCTCCAACTGATTGGGATTCAATTTTAGTTAGCAGTCATTATAGATTGTTATATAGTCTCTATATTATTGAATTTCTAATGAATTAATATGATTCTAATAATTTATAAGCTTTGATAGATGACTAAGATATTCTTATTTTAAAAGATAAATGGATGAGCAAGTTTTTATAACTTGGTGGGTTTGATAAATTATTACAATTTTTTAAATAATATCAAGGCAAGAGTATGAGTACTTTACCATAAATTGAAAAAGAGATCTTGTCATTTCTATTAAAAACATTTTAAAATTATATAATTGCTGCTTGTGCTACTAATGTAACCAATTTGTATAAGGCCTCTAAGGCTATTCAAATAATAAAACCTTTAGATTAAGTATTAATTGATATAAGATAATCTGAGGATCCAGAAGAGTTTAAATTGCTTGTATAGAAATTGAAAGAGAGTAGATTAGGTGACACTATTATTGAGAAAATTGAGAAATTCATCAGTGTTTTAATAAATTTAATTTAGGAACTGCTGAAGAGTAATGAATTAGAATAAGAAGATAGATAAATTATAGAACATAGTATTATTATAATAATAGTAATATTATTACATAATTAAGAATTATTAACAAATAGTATAGAGAATGTGGAATTTATTAATATATTTTTTAGCGGAATTTTTACTGATAAATCTGATAGTGTAAGAAATCTATTCAGTAGAGCTATTCTGGTTTTATGTCATGAAAGTTAGAAAAGAAATAATTAACCTACAAAAATTATATTGCAACAATTGATTTCAATGTAAAATCAGTAAGCAAACTCATCATAATATTATGAATTATTAAGTTAATTGATTGATAGTGCTTTTGAGAGTGAAGAGTCATAATAATTTATTGATTATTAGCAATTAACTTAATAAGTGCTTGATAGTCTCATTAATCATAAGAGTATTGAGACAAGATAAAAATCTACTCCTGTTGATAAAATCCTTATTGGGTTATTGAATTTGTTAAATAAATTATACAAATTCATTAAATAACCAATAAATGATATAATATTCAATGATTGTTTATTTAGTCTTCAGGATGAGAAAGAGATTAAATGTAAATCAAATGAAAGTAGATAAGCTGCTTTCAAATTACTCCATTAAATGTCTCATCAATAGAATAATTGTTAGAGCATTCTTCTAAATCTTTAGCAATTGAGTTAAAAGATTCCAATAATCAATAGATGGAATTATATTCCTTCGAGTGACATGAGAAGTTCTTTTGGCTATTGTGGAATAAGAAATCTTAGATGTATTTGTTACATGAATGCTATGTTACAATAGTTTTATATGACTATTCCATTTAGATATGGAATATTGCAAGCAGAAGATAATGCTGAACCTGATATTTAATAAAGTAAATCAGGTTTTGCATTTGATGATAATGTTCTTCATCAATTATAATAAATGTTTAGTTATCTAGAGTTATCTGATCGTGTTGATTATAATCCATAGGAATTTTGTGCAGCATTTAAAGATTATTAAGGTGAACCAGTTAACATTTTTATTCAATAAGATGCTTAAGAATTTTTAAATATGATATTTGATAAATTGGAAAATCTACTCAAAAATACAGTATATAAAAATATCTTAGATGGGGTATTTGGAGGTAAAACTTGTACTTAGATTGAATGTTAAAATTGTAAAGCAATAAAAAATAAAGATGAAATATTTTATAATTTAACTGTTCCAATTAAGAATCTCAAAAATCTTTAGGAATGTTTTGAAAAATTTGTATAAGGAGAGATCATCTCTGATTTTAAATGTGAAAGTTGTAATTAAAAAGTTGAAGTTAATAAGAGATAATTATTAGCTTAATTACCGAATGTTTTAATCTTGCATTTATAAAGAATAGTTTTTAATTTAGATACATTTATGAATGAAAAAATCAATTCTCGTTTAGAATTCCCAATTAATTTAGATTTAGCTTAATATACTATTAACTAAGATTAATGCACGAAATATAAATTAGTTGGTATAGTAGTCCATTTGGGAACTGCAGATGTTGGTCATTATTTTAGTTATATAGATATAAAAAATTAAGAATAATGGTTAGAATTCAATGATCATAAAATAAAAGAATTTAAATTAAAACAAATGGAGAATGAATGTTTTGGTGGTTAGTCAAATTTAGATTATAATGACAATGATGTTTGGGGTAATGGTTTTAGAGAGAATTCCCAAAGTGCATATATGTTAATATATGAGAAAGTAGAGAAGGATTAAATTAAATTAGAATTTAACTCTGAAGAAGAATTATAACAATAATTGTCTAAATTTGAAAATTACTCGATTTAACCAAATAATGTATTATTAGTTGATTATAATTCATTCAGATAATATATTCCAAATTAATATCATAAAAAAGTTAATGCAGATAATTAATAATTTTTATTAGAAAGAAATCTGTTTAATTAAGAGTTTATGAAATTTATATTAGATATAAGTGATCATGTGAATAATGATAATGCAAATATTATAATAGAAATACTGATTAGATTTAATTATGAGTTATTGGCACGTGCTTATGAGAATTCTATTCTTGAATAATTCAATACAAAAATTCTATAATTAATTTCATAATATCCAAATCATAATTATCTTGATTTGATTTATTTTGGTAAATTATCTAAAGTATAGGATCTCTTACTTGTTTGTCCTGAATCAAGAACTCGTAAACATTTTGGTAAATTGTTATCAACATTATTTAATTAAGCAATATAAATTTAAGGAGGAATAACAGAGAAACTTTAAGAAGGTTTGGATTAATTATTTTTAATGATATAAGATTAAGTACCTAAAAATTGGACAAGATTTGAATAATATTTCTAATTCTGGCTTGATTTTCTTTAAGAAGGGAAACCTTAAATAAAATATTGTTTAGATAAAGATATGATATTATATATGATTGATTTTATCCTTGATAAGAGCAGTCCATTACAATTGTATGAAAAGAAAACTTAAATGGGAAATGCTTATTTTCCAATAAATTGTTAAATTCCTATACAAATAATAAGTGCTCTTCTTTAATAAAATCATCCACTTACAATGTAAGAAAAGAAATTACTTTATTCACCAAAATTCTATGATAAAGCACTTAAAAATTCGAAAAATGAAGAATTAATTCCTATAATTTTAAAGTTTTCATATAATAATAGATATTTTTCAGAAATCATAGCAGGATGTATAATGAGAGGACTTGGAAGTGCAGATTTTGATGATTTTAAAAATTATCTATTAATAGCCAAACCATTTTTATTGATTAAAGATAATCTATAAATAGAGAGATTAGAATGGATTATTGGAATTCCTTCATCAAGATAAAAAGAATCAGCTAAAATTTATGATAATTAATTTATAGATTATCCATAATTTGGTATTTATGGATTAGTTAGTCTAGAAGAAGATTATTGGACATTTGCTAGTCCATTAGGTTGGTAAAATAATCTCTTTGAATATTTTTGTACTCATAGATCTATTAAAAATAATGATAATTAATGTTTACTTGTCCTTAAATTTTTATTGATGATAAGTCTTGAATGTGATACATGCTTTGATTATATTTCCAAACTTCCTTGTGTAAATTATCAATATGTATTTATTGTATTTATTCTTATTAGAAATATATGGAGGAAATCTTTAAAGCTTTTATTGAATCCTATATTATCGACACTAAGAGATTCTACTCACAATACCCTCGGAAACAAGAAACTGATGAAACTAAAATCTATTTAGATTAATATTGCAATAAGATATCACAAATTCATAATCCACTACAACCTTAATTCGATTTTATTATTGGCAAAACCGTTGAAGTTACTAAACTAACAAAAAATTATTTCCTTTATAATCCTTACACAAAAGAAGAAATCTAAATTAATGAAGAATCTGAAGGATTTAATGAAATTAAATAATAAATAGAAGAAGGCAATTTACATAAAGTTCTGACTATCGAAGTAATACAAATTATCAATATTTTTAGGAAAAAGTTTATACAACACATATTTGTGATAATTTACCAAATGGTACTACTAATGAAGCCTTGCCATAATAATATGTTAAAGGAACTTATTTTAATAATTATTACATAGATCCAAACTCTTAAGCTGCAAACTTTATATAATCTAAAGCTTGGACTGCTGATAGTGATGACAAAGCTGTTGTTGTTAATCCAAGAATTGCAGATACTGTTAAATAAATTTAAATTCAAAATTATACTAATAGAAATCTACATGTAATCTTAGATATTAAAAGTGATTCTAATCCTTTTCATTATGTTCCAAAATCTAAAATCTAATCACTTATGAGCTCTAAGAGTTCCACTACAATGTTCACAGCTATTAAATAAAATTGTCATCAAGAATTTCCGCCACTTTAATTAACATTAATCTATAAAAAATAAGAGCCTAGGTAAGACTCTTATATATATTTATCGTCTTAAGATGAAATGAATTTGGAATTATTATGATATATATATATTAAAAATATATTAATATGATTTAAATCTTCTTTGTTAATTTTAAATAATAAGAATCTCTTCAATTTTTAACACTCAACAAAATAAAATCATTAAATTAAATTATATATATAAATTTCGTTTGTTTAATTAAATACAAAGGTGTGGGGGTCTTTCGACCTCTAAAAATTTATGTAAGTCACCGGTATGAGCCCAAACCACGGTAATCTTTAGTAAAAGGCGAAAAATTAGCACGTTATAGGTTGAGCTCGGTGATGAATAATTTTAATATCTAATTACATTACTTAAATAATAAATTAAATTTTCTCTTTTTATGGGTTTTAATTAATAAAAAATATTTCATATCCATTCTTTTCAATATCCCTCTTTACAGAAATTGCATCATGGGACATAAAACATCTAATCATAGAAAAATAGTAAAATTTATATCAAGTGTAATCAGTAGAAACAAATTATTTAATTGTGATTCAAAACTAATTAATTACTCAAATTCATTTTTTTTTGTTTTTATTGAATTTGATGGAATACAACATTGAGATTTAATTCAATTGTTTTGAAATATATACAAGTATTGTTAATTTATTAATGAATTATGTGATTTCAAAAATATTATTAAATCGAAATTATCTTCATAATCATATTTAAATCAATTAATATTTATGGGCATCAAAATAAATGAATGATTCTTTTAGTGAAATTTTATAAGCCATTTTTAACATTTCTTATTGAGAATATTAATAGAAATTAAAATATTGTTTATTTTTATTAATTTGAGATACTCCTTAGCGTTTTATT
The DNA here is from genome assembly GCA_000733375.1 of Paramecium sexaurelia. Lineage (NCBI taxonomy): Eukaryota > Ciliophora > Oligohymenophorea > Peniculida > Parameciidae > Paramecium > Paramecium sexaurelia. The sequence continues at coordinate 206,999 of JPFM01000092.1, read as the reverse complement.
GATTATAATTTACAGTACTAATCTATCAAAATATCGAAATTATGTTTATTATGTAATTTATAAGCTTTACTTCATTCTGTAGTTTATTAAAAATATAGATAATTTATTATAATATTCTTAATAAAACGTAAAATGTAAAAATTACATAGATTTTACTTGATCATTAAGTAAATTATGTATAAATGTATTACTTCTATAATTTAAATTGTCTTTATATAGTAATAATTATTACAAGTAATAATTTATATAAAAATTGAATTGTAATTAAAGATCATATTTTAAATTTAGATTATGTTAAAATAATACTGTATAAATTTTATGATATAATTGATAATAGATTTTGAATGAAGTATTTAAGTGAAGGAAAGGAAAGTTGCGTAGATTTGTATTTGGTAATTTCATATAATTTACATTTTAATTATTTTAACAGTTAGTTATGAATAAAGCTTTTCAAAGAAGTAATAATAAATAACTATAGTAGAACATTCTGATAATAGTATTCTCAAAGGAAAGACATAGCAACACACATAACAAAGAAGTCCTATGAGTACAAAGGAAAATGATATCAAATTTAAATATCCTGAAGTTCTTCGCAGAAAAGAATCTAAACCATTATAAGTGCAAACAAATTAATCAGATATGAGGTCACCCAGTGCTTAATCTACTCAATCTCCAATTAATAGTAAAAAATTGGAATATATTTTTAGAGAGCATTTTGATTACTCATAGATCTTAATCTATGTTTTAAGATGCATAATATATAGATTATATTATTACAAACAAAGAAGTGAATTAATTTCTAAAAAAGCACTTTTTACATGAACATATGCATACTAATAGTTCTAGAAACACAAATACTAAATTGATATGTGATTCTTGGGATAAAGTGCCTGTGGCATATTTTATCAAAGCTCTATTTAATGAGTATCCTGAAATAATAGAGGATCATCATTTAAATGAGAAATTAAACATTAAATTAAAAACTCTCATTAAGGATTTAATTTCTGAAGATGGACAATTATTGTCTTTGAATAAACTTTAAATTCACACTAGACATTTAGGATTATTGGGTTTACTATTGACTGCTTTAAGAGATATTCAAGATGCTCCAACAGTGAATCATAATACTCCTCATAATTAATCTATTTCTAATGAGTAAGAAATCTCTGCTGTATAATAATAATAATAGAAGTTACATAAAATGGCATCTGAAATAGCAACATCTGCTGAGAATAGAATAAATGAATTAGTAAATTTAAAATTGTAATAATTTGTTATCAAATAAAAAGAATTGGAAAAATAAATATAATAATTAAAATAAAAAGCAACAGAAAATTTTGATTTATTTTAACATGAAGCTAAAAATAAATAAGTTATAACTCACTTAACTTAATAGTTATAATAAAAGGATTAAATTATTGCAGATCTGGAATAAAAATTAATAAAGAAATGGATGAATTCATCAATAGAAGAAGAGACTCATTAAAATAAAATAGCTTAACCAAAAGCATCACCAATAAAAATATAAAGTCCTAGTTAATCACCATTTAATGATAGCAATCAATATTTATAAAGAATGATTAGTAATTTATGTACTGTTTGGGATTTAGGTTGTGTAAATGAAGATTATAAGTTCGCTTAAATTTTAACAGCATAAGAAAATAATTAAATGCCTTATTAAAACTTTTAGCTGATTCCTATTATAAAAACTATTCCTGGTTTCAATGATTTCATTTTTAAGTCATAAAATAATAATCATATAATCACAAATTTTATTTAGAATTGTATGAATAATGAGAATAATATCATATTAGAGTTATATTATGAGATAATTACTTTAATTCCAAATTTGAAAATTAGTGATTAGGATTAATATTTAATTAATGTGATGTAATTATTACTAAAATTAACTGTTTCAATTTTGTAAATAAAAACAGTATTCAACATAAATAAATTAAAGGAATGGTTTAATGTTAAAAGATAATTGACTGAATAGTAAAACTTGTTTATTAAGAATCTAATTAATTAAATTATCCAAATTAATTAGTATAGTATAAAGTAAATACCTCAATCAAAATTATGGAATCAATAATAAATATATCATGACCAATATGTTTAAGAATATAATAATAGATTAATAGAGAATTCAGTGATTAATAATATATTAAGAAAATAACTTAATTAGATTCACAATAAATAGAATACAAAGTTATCTTTAATTGTAAGAATTATTTAATGCTTTTATTATAATGATGTTGAAGAATTGATTGGTTTAATGTAATCAATTCAAGGTGAAACGGATGTTGATATATATTTATCCAAATTAATATTGGATTGTGATTGCATAAACTTAATTTTATTTCCTAGTATGTTTAATCCAAAGTTTGTTCTTAAATCAATAACAAATTTACTTTAATTTAAATGTCCTGGCTAATTTTATTTATTATACACTAAGTAAGTTTGTTAAATTAGAAATATCGATTTATTGATTGATTTATTAACTAAAATGCATAATACAATGAATTCAGATATTGTTATTAAATTATGGGATGTATTAGGAGCTATTGCAAAAAGTGCAACCTTAAAAGAATGTAAAGAAGGACTTTAATTTGTAATAAGATTGTATTCAAATTCTCATCAAGCAACTATATTACATAATATATAATAAGTATAAAAAAATTTAGCAATCCCAATCTGATTTTTTATTTTCAAATAATATTAAATAAATTAAATTAAAATGAGTATTTTGAATTCACACTAATATGCATTTCCACATCTTTTAACAATCATTGACAGTATGAGAGTTTATTAAGAATCAAAATTGTGGAAATAGCTCAGCGATTAATTATTGATTTATATTAAGGATCCATAAGTCAATCAAGGAACACACTTAAAAGATCTTTACGAGGGATTTGTCAAGAAATTCTATCAAGAAATTGATGAGATGAAATTAGTGCGTTTCATCATCAAGGCTGCAGAATAATATGGAGATTTTTAGAGCAGAATTGATTTTCTGAAATAATTTAAATTAGATGAACAACCTTAATTAGTAATTGATATTTTGATTGCTTACTTCAAATTACAATAAGGATAACTATAAGAAGTTGATGAATTACTAAAAAAATATAAATAAGCATCTGAAAAATTGTAAGAAGTAGATCCTCTTGTATATTCAATGCTATACTATTTAGCATATAATTTTTATAAAATCAAGAATGTTTATGAAGAATTCTATGTTAATGCTTTATAATATTTAGCATATACAAATGATTAAGATATGTTATAAGAATAAAAAGTATAATTATCATATGAAATGGCGCTTGCAGTCTTGATTTCCCCAAACATATATAATTTTAGTGAACTGTTATAATAACCTGTTTTAGTTAGTTTAAAAGAAAGTGCTTAATATAATTGGGTCTATTAATTGTTAGACATTTTTAATAGGGGAAGTGTGAAAGAATTGAATACATTCTAATGGAATGAAGAGAGGAAAGCATTGATTCCAAATTTCTAATTATTGAATGAAAAAATTAGAATTATGGCTTTTCTTGAATTAGCATTCTCTTTACCAAAAAACAATAGAGTTTGTACTTTTGAAGAATTAGCTTAAGTATCTGAATTACCAATAAGTGATATTGAAAGATTAGTAATGAGAACAATAAGTAAGGGTTTGGTTAAAGGAAGAATTAATTAAGTAATAAAATTGAAAGAATATTTTAGGTAAATTAAACAATAACAATATCATATGTTGTTCCAAGAGTTTTGACAATGGATAAAATTGATATAATTAATAAGAAATTTGGTAATTGGGAAAGATCTTTGACTGGATTTCTTAAAGAAATTGAGGATGTAAGAAAGACATTTAATTGATGTATATTATTAATATATAAATCAATTAATTATATTATATTTGATTAAGCGGATAGAATAAGACTGTAATATAAAAAAAATAAATTATAAATAGATTATAAAAATAAAAATTAGTTGTTTAAAATGAATAATATGAATAAAAATATTTATTTATGTAAATTATTAATTTTCATAAAAGGATTTAAATGCATTATTGATTTTAATAGTTAGGATTGTAAATAATAGCTGTTTTTTATATTATTAGTAAAAATAATTAATAAAAATAAATGATCAAATAGATTAAGGCGATGATAATAAAGAATTTTAAACTGAGTTTTAGAAATGGCGAACTTCTATCTGATATTTTAATTCCTATATTTGTGGCTTGTATGTTATCTTTGAAAGGTATTTTAATGTTGTAGAATATAGAACAATTGAGTTCACTTAATTAAATTTTACCTCTTTTATATGGGTTTGCTATTTTGCCTACTGCAAGGTCTATTATGGTTCATTTGGTCGAAGAGAAGAGCAAAAAATTCAAAGAATTATAAGGAGTAAATGCAAAGATTATTAACAATAGATTATGGGTTTAAGTCAATCGGCATATAAAATTGGATGGCTTTTGACAGGATATTTAAGAATGACATTAGCCTTGATCTTCTTTTTCCTTTTTCAAATAATTTTCAACCTAGCATTTGAATTAGATTGGGATTTTTATTATATTTATTCATTTGCCTAACTAATGTGGCCATACGCAGTTTATGGATATGCAGTAAAATTCTTAAATATAAAATAGTCAATAAATTAATCCTTTCTTTTTGCATCTTTGATGAATGAATCAAGGATAGCAGGAGAAGTGGCTACATTTTTTTGTGTAGGATTTAGTTTCTTAATATTTTTAACTTTTATAGAATAGGCTGCTACGTAATTTTATAATATTATAAATAAGGTCTATTTCATTCTACATTGTGGTTGGGTTTTTAAGTCCACAATGCAATATAGGTTTTGAATACATAACAGCATTGCAAGTTGGAGTAAATAGGATTGGTGCAACTGTAGCTTGGTTTGACCCAATTTTAAAATAACCGATGAATATATTTCCAGTTATATTGATAAATGAGACATACAATTTATAAGATGCAGGTTATTAATTAATAATTACTATGCTTTTGTATTTTGTTTTGGCTCTTTATTTTGATTAAGTAATTCCAAATGAGTATGGGATATCAAAACATCCATTATTTTTGTTAGGTATAAATTAAAAAGAAAATGCCAAAAATGGAGAATATTTATTATCTGAAATAAATAAAGATGCAACATCGGCTTATTACTATGAAATGCTAAAAGAAAATTTAGAACCTTCAATTTATGTTGATAATCTTTCTAAATCGTTTAATAATAAAAATGTTGTAAGCGATATTACGCTTAGACTTTATGAAAAATAAATATTTTGTCTACTTGGACATAATGGTGCTGGTAAAACTACAACAATTTCAATGTTGACTGGATTGATTGATAAAACGAAAGGAAGAATTTAAATGTACAAAATGAATTTTGATACTTAATTAAAAGAAATAAGAAATCATATAGGATTATGTACATAATAAGATTGTTTGTATGAATATTTAAGTGTTAGGTATTAATTGTATTTAATTTATAAAGAGAACATTTAGAATTCTTTGCAGATATCAAGAATTCTTAGAAGATTGAGATTGATGAAATCTTAGAAAAAACAGAGTTAAAAAATGAATAAAATTAAATAGTTAATACATTATCGAAAGGTAGTTTAAGAAAATTAAGTTTGGCTATATCTTTGATTGGAAATTCTAAAATAATATTTTTAGATGAACCAACGTCAGGTATGGATGCTTTTTCAAGAAGATCTATTTGGAATATTTTATAAAAGATAAAATAAGAAGAGAGGACTATAATATTAACAACACATCATTTAGATGAGGCAGAATTGTTAGCTGATAGAATTGGAATAATGTAAAGAGGAAAATTATTAGCAGATGGATCTTGCGATTTTATTAAGAAAACATTTGGAGAAGGTTATACATTATAATTAAGAAAAGAATCAATTAAATATTAAGAAGTTTCTGATATTCTTTCTTCAGCAAAAATCATATCAGAATTATGTCATAAGTCTTAATTGACTTTTTAATTATCATTTGAATATTAAGATAAACTCGAAAATATTTGTTAAAAATTAGAGAGTTTAGGAATAGAAATTGATTTAAGATTGAATACTTTAGAAGAAGCCTTTGTTAAAATAGGATAATAAGAATAATTAGAATTAAGTAGATCATATTCAAGAAAATCGATGAGTTTGTAAATGATTGAAAATGCTGATGAAGGATATTAATAATTCATTGAAAATGTACCAATGAGTGTGAGAGATAAACCTAAATTTAGTTTACAAAGTCAATGCTTAGCTATGTTTTAACGTAGATTTTATACAACTATTAGAACAAATACTAATATTTTAGCATTTTTTATGCCGATTCTAACTATATTGTTAGGATTACTTGTAGCGAAATATGTTTAATTTTCTGGAAGATTATCTAGAAATGATGAGGCTTAGTTATTTCTTAAAATTTCTATTCTTGCTTGTGTTGGAGTTATAGGTTTTTCATTTAATTCAAGTTTATATGTGACTTTACCAGTTCTCGAAAAAGAGTGTTAATTAAAAGAAGTGATGATTTGTTCAGGATGCAGAATTATTGGATATTGGTTAGGTACATTTCTATTTGATTTTATTGTATACACAATAATCATAATCTTTTTTTTAGTTATGGGTGCAATTTTGAGTTTAGAAGCTATTACTTCCTTTTGGTGGTAGACTATTCTAATTTATTTGTGTTTTGGATTAAGTTATATTACTTGTATCTATTTGTGTAGCTTTTTATTTGATAATGTTGCTAAAGCAATGAAATTATTTGTTATATATACTTTCTTTTATGGGTTTTGTTTACCAATGGTTTTATTGGGATTAACTAATTTTATATATCATGTCGATTCAATTGATTTCTTTTAAGTTTTAGTATATGCGTTTTAAGTGTTATTTATGGTATATATATATTCATATATATAAAATAGTTTACATGTCCTTTTTATAACTATTATTTTGCATATGCTTGTATGCCTCATCTCACTAAAGGTCTTAAAGCTGAATTAGGAGGATTACATTTAATCACTTATGAAAGTTATTGGTATATAATAATGCTCATTTACTAATTTTGTTAATACTCTATTTTAATATACTATTTTGAGTGGAGAAGGATAAGGAGAAATTGCAAAATGAATCCTAAAATTACAGATCAAAATTTAGAAGATGATGTTTTAAAGGAATAAGAAAGAATTCTTAATGGCACTGATGATATAATATAAGCTTAATAAATCTTTAAATAGTATTAAAAATAATAAACATATGCTTTGAATAATATTTCATTTGGATTGAAAGAAGGAGAGATAATGGGAATCATAGGTCCAAATGGTGCTGGTAAATCAACATTAATAAATGTTTTAACAAATATGAATTAGACTACTTATGGGGTGGTAAAAATAAAATATGATGATTAATTACATGTGGGAATATGTCCATAATATGATTGTATATGGGAAAATCTTACAGTGAAAGAACATTTAAATGTTTTTAGTAAATTAAGAGGATTATCTGGAAAGAGTTAGGAAGAAGCTGTTTTATATTTTTTATAAAATGCTGAACTCTATAATTTTAGACATACTAGATCTGGATAATTGAGTGGAGGAAATAAAAGAAAATTATGTGTAGCATTAGCATTGATTGGAGGGAGCGATATTACATTCTTTGACGAACCAACAACTGGAGTAGATCCTATTTCAAGAAGAACATTATTTAAAACATTAAAATAGAATGTTTCCATAAGAAATTGTTCAGTTATAATAACAACACACACAATAGAAGAAGCTGAGAATTTGAGTGATACTCTTGGCATTTTGATTGGAGGACAATTCATATGTTATGGTGAACCAAATTATTTGAAATAGTAAATGAATTATTATATATGTTTTAGGAAATATTCTGATGGTTATTATGTATCAATAAAATTTAATGAAGATTATTAAGAGAAAGATATTTTAGAAATCTTAAGAAAAGAATATGAAAACATTAATTAGATAAAGGAGATAAGAAAATATTATTTAACTATAAATATTAAAATCATTAGCTTTTATTCAACTTTTAAAATGCTTAATCAACTAAAATAATAAAAGATTATTCAAGAATTTTCTATTACTAAAAGGTATTTTATTATATAATAAATTAATATAGTTCTCTTGAAAATATATTCGTCCTCTTTACAAAATAACAAATAGAAATTAATGATTAATTAGGTGTTTTAGTTGAATGAAATTTGATTTTTAGTTTACATATTTAATAAATTTTTTTAATAGTTTAATGGATAATCAATTTATAAATTCAGTAATAAATATGTGTAGATAATCAGGGTGTAAGGAAGATAAGGGATCACCAAGACAGGGTGAACAGGAATATTTCGAAAAAAATTAATCTAAAATTTAAATTAAAAAGGAACCCTAGAATAACTCGCAACATCAGAACTAATATGCAAGTCATGATAATTTAAATAAAAAATAATAAGACAATATATAAAGTGATGGAAGAAACAATTTTCAATTATAGAATTTTAACTAAATTTAAAGTCACAATACCAAATTGAGTTATGAAAAATTAGAAAAAACTAATAATTAAGCAAATATTTCCCAATAAAGGTAACCAGATGATTAATGTCAAATCAAAAACCTTGATCATACTTTGAATTAATAAAATTCTTAGAAAAATTAACAATAATTCAATATTAATAAAGATCCATAAAATTGTTTGTCATCTCAAAAGAGCAATAAGCATAATTTTAATTAAAATTAAATTAGTTCTTAGTGTTAAGAACAAATTTCTATTTAAATTTAACCAGATCAATAAAATTTAATTGCAAGAAATGTTAATTCTTATTAATAATAGTAGGAAAATTAATATGAAAAGTAATATTCAGAAGCTTTTATAAATTAATCAGCTCCAATTTAAGAATAAAAACAGATAAGAAACAATTCTAATAAAATTAAAATAACGGGTTAGTTTGAAAAGTCTTCCTAAGATGTTTATGTAAATTCAAATAATAATAAACAGATTAATCTATAATCATTATAATAAATAAATGAAGGAAATAACTATTAAAATCCAAATTATAATAATTTATTCACAAATAATTCAGAAAATATTTAAAGTAACCATAATTTAATATAAATCAATAATTATTAAGAAAATACATTTTATAATCCATAAAAAGATGATTAATAAATAAATTAACTAAATAATAACTATTCTTTTAAATAAGAAGATGACTCTCAAAATAGAGAATTTTCTTAAATGGAATAGAAATTTAGTTCTATAACTAAATACCCAGAGAATTGGCAATCAAATCAATCATAAATTAATAACGATGATAAAATGAAGTCCAATTCAATCCAAGAATCAAGAATTACTATTTAATCTAATGATGATTATAAAACCAAACTCAAGACTACATAAGTTAGATGTTAATATTGTTAAAATGAAGTATAATAAAAATATTTCTCATTATAATGTTAGCATTTTTATTGTTAAGACTGTTTAATAGAATTAGTGAAAAATTAAGTGCAATAACGTAATTGTTATTAATTTAAATGTTCATGCTCAAAGCCAATCAAATTATAGTTATTTTTTTAGTAAAAAGATAAAACTGTTGATATCCTTAAAGGAAGATTAATAATAAATTAAATTAATGCACTTAAATAGAATATTATGAACGATAAATAATTGAGAAATTGCAAGAATAAACATTGTTAATTTTTCGTAATAATGTAAGATTAATTGGATTAACACATTTTTTATTGTCCATCATGCTTATAGAAATAATAAGATAATTAATGAAAAGTATTCAGAGTTATATATTCAAAAATTATTAAATTTTTATTTTATATTGTCAAATTAATTATATATATTTTTTATTAACGATTTTAACTATGTATCTTGATTTCATTTGATAATTAAATATGCTTGCAAGTAAATATAAATTATTTTTCTATTGATTGATGATTTAATCTTGATTCTCTTCAATAAACTTTATATGGTATTTCATTTTTTGAATATATTACGATTTTAACTTTTATCAATTATAATTATTATGATCATTTCAAGTGTAATTAAATTCTAAGATAATCATTTATAATCTGATAATGATAGAATTTTGTAAAATTTAATTTTAATTAAATCAATTAATACTTATTTATACAAAATTAGATCGATAACTTAAAATGTTGAATATAAAAATACCATGTAATAATCACAAATTTTATTAATTATTTAAATGATACTTAAGAAAATAATCAAAAAAAATAATATTTTGTATCAAAAATAGAAGATCTATCGAAATTATAGATAATAAGTTTATATTTCGAAGTCATTGTTAGATCCCAATATAGTTATTGAATAATAATAAAAGTATAAAATTATTAATAATTTATAATACTAATTAAGAATAATTTTAATAATTCAAGAATAATGTAGAAATAGTATGGACAACCAATAAGCTTTATTTGGACGTAGTATTAATATTCATTTTTATTGGAATACATGATTGTTATCTATTTAGTTTGTGATTAAATATTAATAATTTATTGTTATTAAATAAATTAAATTATATTGTAAATTAATATAATAAATTGTAAACTTATTTTTCATTCACAGTTTAGACTTCTTTAAATGAGCTGTACTATTAAGAAGTAAATAGTCTACATTGTCTTTTTTATATGAAATCACATTGACACTACAATAATCTGCATTATTTGAAATTATTTATTTTTCTAACATATTTACTGCGTGAACTCCGTAACCATGAGTTACAACTAAAATATTTTAATTAGAGAAATATTCTCTCATTCTTTTATAATTTTCTGAAAATCTTCCGAAAAATTCTTATATTGATTCAGGGTATTATTAAATTACTTCTTAATATGGTAAATCTAATAATGGATATTATTGAAAGACATGCTAATAAAATTAAGAATTCTTATAATAATGCAAATCTGTTAAAATATCTTTATCAAACCAATCATGTCTAAAACATTCGCCTAATCCTTTAGCAACATATATTTCAATTTATTGTTCTAATTAACTCGCTATTCCGATTATTGTTTAAATACATCTTAAATAAGGAGATGTAACCAAAACTATCTTATCTATGGATTACTTATTAATTTTATTAATGTCTTTACTAATTTCAAAATATTTCTTATGTATTTTCCTGTCTTTTTTGCCTGTGTCTCTCCATTTAAAGATAAATGTGGATCAAATGGTAATATGATACGTTATTTTTCTGCATTTGTACTATCATCTGCTCTTTCACCATGTCTAATAAGAAAGAGCATATATTTTTATAATAATATAAATTGTTAATTGAATTATAATTAGCAATAATTATGTTAATAATATTTAATCATTGTTATTGAATGATAATTTAATTAAATATTTAATCTATATTTGTTTAAAATTCTTTTGTATAGTTAACTTTTAATTGGTATTTTTCAATAAATTAGTAAGGACTTAATCCAATAAACAAAATTGCAAATGAAACCTACATTAAATTGATAAGTATATCAATTCCTAAATAATCAGCAGCCTTTCTTATCAACTACCTTTCTAAATTATCTTATTCTAAAGATTTTAAAAAATTTGATTCTATAGGATTAAGAAAAGAATCTAAATCTCTACTTGGAATGGGTTTAGGAATAACAGATGCTTTTTAATCAAGCATATCAATTAAAAATTCATTTATCTTAATCAAGATGTGACTTTAAATTTCCATATTTAATACATCATTAGTTTATTCACATTCTAATAGAATAATTGATAATTTATTACCATAAATAAATTGAAAAAGTTAACTATATTTAAGAAAAGCTTCTATATTAATTGTAACAATTTTATTGTCTGTGGTTCTTATTTGCATTTTTAAAATTAATAAAAAATAAACAATATTATATAAAAAATCATCAAATGAGTTCGGCCATATAGACCTTAAAATCCTAAAAAGGTAACTTAAATTAGAATATATAGATTTACATTCTTTTTTTACAACTTAACAAATTCTGCCTCAATCAAATCTTCTTATACATTAAATTATTAAAGAAGACTTTAAATAGTTATATTTCCTTTGCGATTAGATAATATTCTAAATGTATTTTTAAGATTATCTTCAGTTAATAATGATTTTCTATCCGTTAATGCGAGGATGTATTCTTAAATTTCGATTTCACCATTTCCATCTTAATCTACATTACCAAAGATTTCATTAACAACTTAAAAAGCATCATCGTAGTTTTCATATAATTTTGAATATACATTCATTAATTCATATTTAGTAATTTTACCATCTTTATTAGTATCAATATCATTAAATGCTTAAAATAAACTAGATGATTATTCACTAAGGTATTAAGTTGTCATATATTATAGTATACAATATTATAATAGACTTAATTTTTTAATTTTTCTCATGTTTTATAAATCTGTTTTGATTTTGTTTTCGAATTTCTTTTTTTACTTGATCATCCAATTAGTTTTTGTTAAAGATAATAAATCCATTCTATTTGCTGGACTTATAACTAGAATGTTCGATAAAAATTCTTTTGCTTCAGATGAAATTTTATCAAATTGTAATGATGACATATCTAAAATACCTCTTCTAACATCAGCCTATATTTTTTAAACAGTTGCTCCTTTGTATGGCAAAAAGCCTGTTAATAAAAAATGAGCTATAATCCCTATGGACCAAACATCTCTTGGTTTTCCTTTATTTTATGAGTCTCTAAATCCTTCAGGTGCTATATAAGGTGCATTTTATATTGTTATTTGTTCTTTTACAAATATACTTTTGATATCAATTAATTTGATTGTATGTTAATTTGTTTAATCATTTAATGCAAAACTGCTAAGTTATAAGTTTCCATGAATCAATTTATTTTAATGTAAATAATAAATAACATCAATTATTTACTTTACTATTGTTCCTGCTATATCTTCTAACATACCAATTCCATCATTCTTCATAAATAAGATTCCTCCAGTATAATTTTCATATATTATTTTATAAGTATCTAAATCTTCGTAGATGTCAAATATTTTTATTAGATTAGGATGATTCTATCATTTATTAGTTGAAAAATACTAAATTATGGCTTAATAGCTAATTAATAAATTCCGTATGATTAGGAACTGATTTTGCCAATGTTTCTACTATTCTTATTTTACCATTTAAGTTATTCTAAACAAGAGACTAATTTGCATTAACTAAACCTATAATTGTATAATACGGATTTTGCTATTTGTTTTTTCATGAATCACAGAATAATGTTAGGATATTGCAACTTTATGTAATTTAACTAATTATTATGGACAATTTGAGGTTGTTGATAAATTTTTTTAAGAAAATAGGGTTTTTTGAAAATTTCCTTTAGGTGAAACTGGAGCAGAAGCAGAAGGCACTTTTTTTCTTGATTTTTTAACATTTTATTTAAGATTATTTGATTGATTAGATTTTTGAATAGCATGACATGATCCCATGAATAAAATTATTTAACTATTATTTTTAAATTATTCAAATTATTCCATTATTAAATTTATATAATTGTATCATATTCCTAGTTGATATATTAGGTAATAATATTTTCTTAAAGTGTATTGTTAACATTATTCTAAAAATATGAAATTTAATCTCATTAAATAAAGTTCAATTTAGAATAATATTATAAAGGGTGGAAATATAAGTAGAACACAAATTTTAAAGAAAAAACTTTAATTATATTTCTTATCGCGGCGTGTTTTCACTATTAGAATGTAGTTTACATTGATTTTTAATTAAGTATTGACTTTGAATTAGATAGTTAATTTTATTATTTATCTATAAAATTCACATAGAAATATTTATTTAATTATAATCTTAATGTAATGATTAACATTTTTAAGGAGTAAAATAATACAATTATAATTAATAATACTAAGCTTATTTTGATGGAAATGAATTAGCAGGATAAGTTTATTTCAAAAGAAGCTTTAGTAAAAATTATAAATTCATATCATTCTTTTTTATCATATTGGTTTCAATAATTTAATAAATCAAAAATGGGGTCTTGTACTTAAAAACTGAAAAAGGCTAACTAAGAAAACGCTTAAAAAAGGCATATGCAAAAATCATTATAGATTCAACATTCAAAAAATTAATCGATTCAAACTCAAGAATCTGTCTCAGAAAAAAGAAAAAAAGATAAATTTTTGTAAACTGATCAAACTCTTAACATACATAATTTTATCTTGATTTAAACGTGTAAATTATCGAAAATTTATTCGATTGTTTCAAACAATCACAAAGAAAATTAAATTTCTCTTTAAGGAAAAGCAGCTAATGACAATTTGTAAATAATATAGAACAATTTGACAGGAAGAATACGATTAATGGAAACACTTAGATTAGATGATAAATAAACTAAACAATACATAGATATTCTTTTAGCAAATACTTTAGTATTTTTAATATAAAGAATTTTTAGTCTCACCCCAACATCACATAAACACATGAATTGTTTCAAGATGAAGAAACTATACATATAATTCAAGATTATTGTAGTGGAGGAAGATTATGCACCTTAACTATTAAACAAGGTCAAGGAATAGACGAACATATTGCTTTAAAAGTACTAGTACAAATGATTGAATCTATGAATTATCTTCATATGAAAGGACTAAATCATGGTCATTTAACATTTAATAGTTTTTCAAGAATGGATGAATCAGAAAACTATTATATTAAACTCACTGATACTAGACCTATCTATATAAAACCATCTATATCATTCGAACAGTTATAATTTTTCGCACCAGAAATAATCGACAATGAATAGGACTATTCGATTGCTAGAGATGTTTGGTCTATAGGTATCATATTTTATAAACTTTTAACCGGAAATCTGCCTTATTCATCTACTTAGGCAAGTAAATTGAAATCAGAAATAAAAAAGGGTATTATATAATTAACAGAATTGTAATTTGATAAAATTTCATCAAGATCTAAAGACTTATTAAACAAATTACTATAATATAATCCGTCTATTAGATCAGATCTTAATTCTTTAATAAAATCACCTTTATATAGAAAGTTAGTTTCTCAAACCAAATAAATTAGCAAATAATCTGTAAACACGTTGACGAATATTAAACCAGCAAACATTATATAATCAATGTTTTTATAATTTTTAGTTAGTTAATTTTGTTAAAACTAATAAAATGAAATTTATTAAATGTTCAATAAATATGATCAAAACGGAGATGCTAAATTAAGTAAAAATGAAATATTTGAATTATTGTATCAATAATTTAGATCAAAAGAACAAGCTTAATAATAAGTTAATTTAATATTTTAAGCTATTGACACTGATCATAATGGCACCATAGATTGCGATGAGTTTATTAGATGTATAGTTGACAGACAAGCTTTAATTACTACTCCTAATTTAAAAGTGATTTTTAAATTATTATCAAATGGTAAAGGATCAATACATAAAAAAAGATTTATGTAATGTTTTTAAGTCAATCAATAATAAACTGATGAAATGTTTGCTTCAATTACAAAATCAAAGAGAATAACTTTCAAAGTTTTTTCCAAGACTATGATGCAACTTGTTTGAGTGATATAAGTATTTTTATACTAAATTTTGATTAATTATTTTAATTAAATGGAAGAGCCTTTAATTTAGAATGAGGAAACAGAATCAAAAATTCCTAATGAAAAGATCATGACTAGATTAATCAAAGGAGAATTTAGATTTGAAAGAAGAAAGTATATATTTTTAAATGTAAATACTGTGAACTTAGTAATAAATAGTACAAATTAATTAGGTATTAACTATATATAACTTGATTGGACCCATAAATATTGAAGCCTAGAAATCATTAATATTTTATGAAGATACTAGAGTACCTTTAAATGATTAAGATTTCACTTTGATGAATTTATTGAATGCCTTAATTGTTATACATCTATTAAGAATTTTCACTTGTTTATTAGGATTTTTTAGTGTTTCATAAGTAATCAATTATTTTACATATTTTAGAAATCAGGTAAAATTATGACTTATTTTATGATAATGTCAACTGTTTGCGTACTTTGTAGAGGAATTATATCCTTATTAATTGTGTTAAATTATACTGCAATTAAAGATACTTGTAATTTGATATTTAGTGGTGGGACTGATGACATTGGATCATTAATGGCAATGCAGTTTTTAGTTGTCCTTATACTCTTTGTTATTGCTGAAATTTTGCTAGCCTTGATCTCATTAATCTAATGTTCTAAAACTAAAGAAGAATACAGAAGTACAAAAATCCTATGATATCTTAGTTTGGATTAAACATAAAGAAAAAATGATGAAGAACTACGAGTTGTGTTATGAAGTTGCGATATGTTAATTAGATGAATGACTATTAAGTATGTGTAAGAATTAGTTTTAATCTATTTATCACATTTCTATTTACAATTTTATAAATTTCTAAAAATAATATCATATCAATAATCTATTTTCTTTCTTTTAAATTATCAACAATACTTAAAATCAAATATTAAAATTTATCAGTAGAAATTTTATAATGAGAAAATGTTTTAACTACTTAAGTCTCCTTTTATAATTTACATTTGATAAACACAAATAAATTTTATGATAATTTGTAATTCTAAATTTAAATAATTCAAAGCTTCCAAATATAAGAAAACAATATAAATTTCCTATTCCAAATTTCATTTCATTATTATAATTGATATGTAATTTATAAGGAAGGTTAACAAATATCTGGATTAATAATTACAAACTTAGCAAGAAATTAAAAGTAGAAAGTTTAAAAAGAAAAGTAGAAGAGAAAAACTTCAAAAATATTTTAAAAGATTAAAGAAATTATTTAAAATTACGTAAATTTACCAATAAATTTAGATTTATTATCTTTTAATTAAAGAAAATATATCATTTCTTATTTAAATATATATTGATTTATAAACATATTTTATTAATTTATTTTGTATTAAAAAAACTTCAGATATGGGACTATGTGCATCCAATTCAAATAAAAAATCAATAAAATAATCTCAATTACGAATTTCGCAAACTGAATAAAGTAAATTAGTTTTGAATTTTATATAGATAACCTAAAATAGTCAGAGACTCAACTGACAAAACATACTAAAACAGCTATTCCTTCATTATTCACTATTTAGAACCCTAATTTTGTAAGAGATGATAATGATCCACCAACTCCTTAAAGTTTAATACGTAGTTTTAACGTTGTACCAGATAATAAGAAGTCGCTTGACTTTAAAATTGGATTTTTTAAATCTTATTCTGTGATAACAAAAAATTGTAAAACCTCACAATATATTCTTAGAAGATGATAACACGCTTATTTGCTAACATAATAAAACAGGAGAATTGGTTTTAGTCTATTGTCTTGATCCTAACAACAATTAAGATAAATAATTTATCAAATCAATAAAATAAAATTAAAATGTAATTGATAGTATTATTTTAGGATAATTTTAATATATGTTAATTTATTGAAATCTTTAACGAAAATAAATCATTATATTTGATTTAAGAGTATTGTAAAGGAACTAAATTATCAAAATTATAAGTTAAAGACTAATCTAACATACTTTATATAATGTCATAATTAGTGTCAATTTTAAATTAATTGAAGATGAATCATTAATATCATGGTAGATTAACTATTGATTCATTTTCTTTAATTGATGATCAAAACTATTATGTTAAGTTAACAGATATAAGACCTATATTTCATAAAAATTAGAACAATTAAACATCATTAGATAATGATTAAAAATAATTATACAATAGGTATTAGCCTCCATTTGAACATCCATCTAATAAAACAGACGTGTTTTCATTGGGTGTAATATTTCATTAATTGATAACTTAAAAATTACCAGAGAGAATAAAAAATATTGATGATGATTTTATGAAATTGAAATTAGAAAAAGAAAATGATCCATAGATTTTTAAATTATTATAATCTATGTTAGAATTAGATAGTGCTTAGAGAATTTCAATTTAATAATTAAATCAATATAAATTACTTAATATAATTGATAATAAGAAATTGATTTCAGAAATTTTATAGAAGATTTTAGATTTTCCTCCCATAAACAATTTTCAAAAAGCAATACTCACTTATATGATTTCAACATTTTAAACTCAAGAATCAAAGATTCACAAAAACTTATTTCAAATTTTAGATCAAAAAAATCAAAAATATTTAAACTAAAATACTTTGTAATAACTTTGTGAGGGTATCAATATAGATTAAGTTAACGATAATATGGATTTTCATCAAAACAAAGATGATCTATATTTAGAAAAAAATGAAAATAAGATTTTAGAAAATGATTTTTTGTTATCGATGAGCAATAGAGATAAATTATTAACTGATGATTATTTAGAGAATTGCTATAACCTTTTAAAAAATTAAAACGGTTTATTGAGTGCAAAATCAATTCATCGAAAATTTCCTGTTAATTAAAATGAAATCCATTAAGACTTAGAGAAATTATCATTTAATGCATAGGTATTATAAATTAATAATTTTAGATAACATTAAATGAATTCAAGGAAATTATGTTACTTTTGAAATGAGTTGATCTTTTTTATATTTTTATTATAACTTTTTATTAATCATTATAATATATCTAACAAAGAGAAAGAAAGATCAATTGAGTATTCATTAAATGAAAATTCTTTATAGGACATTAGAAATTTATTGGAATCTATTTGGAAGATTTGATAAAAGCAAATGTTTAGATTGGCTTTGGCTAAATTCCTTGGAAATTAATGGATGGTATCTTTATTATCTAAAATAAATTAAGTTTTTTTAGAATTTAATTTTGCAAATTAAATCGAAAAATAACGCATAACTTGATATTAATAGATAATAAATAAATAAATTCCAAAATAATAAAATAATAATTCGTTATGGGTTCTTGCAGTATCTAAAAGAATGTAAAGAAATAAGAACAAATGGTTGTAACCAACTAAGCCCAAGATGATAAGCCTAGAATAGAGAAAAAATAATAAAAGAATCAATCAATGACCCCAGTTCTAGCTAAGACAAATTAATCGGATATTGTAAATGAGTCATCAATTTCAAATCGATCACCACAAAAGGTCCATGATGCCTAAACATAATAAATCTAAATAAAATCTGGGCTTTTTAGAATTTATACCTTATTAACAAGCAAGTCAGATTTTGATTTAGAAAAATCGGAAGATAAACAAATAAAATTAGTCTAACACAATGTCAATGGAATAAAAAAAAGAGTTTAAACTATTGATAAATATGATACTTCTACTGAGAATTTCATACAAAAGATTTAGAGAAACAAATTGGTATTTTTAAATTTTAAAACTAGTAAAATGATTATATATGTCCAATAACTAATATTTATGAAGATAGAGAAAATTATTACCTTTTATCTGACTATTGTAGTGGTGGAAGTTTAAGCACCCAAAAGGGAAAATTAAATGATAGTTAAGTAATGATTCTTTTAAATTAAATGATAAACGCTATTTCTTATTTACATTCAAAAAAGATTGTTCATGGAACATTATCTTTAGATAGTTTCCATTTATTAAGTGATTTAAATAGCTTATTTTGTAAATTGGTTGACGTAAGCTGTATTTTCTAAGGAAACGAGTAAGTTTAAATAGAGGCGTCATTAGAAAACTATGCTGAAGATGTTTATGCTCTTGGAATGATTGGCTATCAATTGTTGACTGGAGAAATGCCTTACAAATAAAATAAGAATAAATAAGAAGAATAAAATGAAAGTGAACCTTAATTGGAATTTAAAGATGGCATCTCTCCTATTTTAAAACGCATTTTAAAAAAGATGCTCGAAAAAAATATATATGAAAGAATCACTTTAGAATAAGCAAAAAAATAATTATCCAAAAATGATTAACGAAATAAACAGTCTGATGTTTTAATTAAACCTTTATATTTTTTGTCAATATGTAAGCCAAGGAATTATTTTCATGTTGTTATTCTAGCTTTTATGTTAAAAAAATTTAATAAGGAAGAAGAATGTAATCTCGAAAAAATATTCAAGGATGCAGATTTTGATTAAGATGGATTATTGAAAAAAGAAGATATACTATTATTATACAAATCTATTATTGAATATGAAAACATTAATGTTGATACTTAACAACTTCTTAAGAAATTAGATGTCAAAAACAAAGACTCCATAGAATTGAAAGAATTCATTTCAGGAGCATTAAATATTGAAGAACTATTATAATAATCATATTTAGAAACATGTTTCAAATATTTATAGAATCAAAAAGGATAAATCACAAGCCGTAGTGTCAAAAAACATATTGAGATTAACCAAAAATTATTCGTTTAAACTTTAGAGGAAATTAAAGGATAACACAAGGTACATATATCATTAATATTTAATAGTTAAATTATAATGAATTCACAGAAATTATGAGATAACTCTTTTGATTTTTTGATTATTATCGAGTTTATTTTTATGCTACTTATTTTTATATATTAATTTTCTTCTACGTAGATATATTGAAAAACAGTGTTTAAGAAATGAAATAAAAATAAATTAAATGGGTAATTTACAAGAAAAACACTATTCAATTAAGTAGAAATCCTAAGTCGGGTATTTCCTTTATTCTATAAGAATTTTCGATAAGTTTAACAATTATATTCATAAAGACCATATCTTTGAGATGAGAATATATAAATATATAACATCATATATCTGATTGTTTACGACGTGAAGGCGAATGTCTTCTCTTCACAATAGGGTTGAGTTATATTTTGAAAACTTCCTTTTTGCCTTCCAATTGAATATTTTGACTAATTTTAAATCAACTTATTACCTTTGTTATATTCCATTATATTGATAAATAGTGTCAGCAGATTCTAAATGCTGTCTTGGAGCTTACTTCTATT
Source organism: Paramecium sexaurelia (assembly GCA_000733375.1). Classification (NCBI taxonomy): domain Eukaryota; phylum Ciliophora; class Oligohymenophorea; order Peniculida; family Parameciidae; genus Paramecium; species Paramecium sexaurelia. The sequence goes on along the minus strand of JPFM01000092.1, from coordinate 186,034 downwards.
AAATACAACCCATTTGAATTGTCTAGTTTAATTAAATATAAATGAAAGAAAAATCTTATTGTCATGAATATAATAACTTATTAATAATTAATTATTTATAAACAACTAAAATTTATTAGATTAGATTGGAAAATGAATTTTAGATTGCATACACATAAACCAAAAACTAAAGTAGAGTTTAAAGATAATTCTATTATCTTTAGTGTAAGTTAGATCAGATTAATAATGTATTTCTTGTATTGAATTAAACTGACATAAGTATAATAGATAACATAATCAATCCAAAATATAAATGTAAAATAGAAATCAATAGCATTTTAGATGCAATCAAAATGACAAATTTATGCAAGTGTTTAATTAGTAAAGAATTAAATTGTAAATATAAAATAGTGAATGAAGTACAAATGTGAAAGTGTAAATTAATCGTATCTTATCCTCTTCTTCATCTTGAAATATTTGAATTATTTAAATATAAAGATATAAAGAGTATAGTTGAATTTTACAAAAAAAATGATATATATTTGAAAATTTAATTCATTTTTTGATTGCCTACATATTCTAGAGGAATTCTTTACAACGATTTATTAATACGCTATTGTTTGCTCCTAATTAGGACTAGGTTCTTTAATGATTAACTAAAGTTTATTTACTCCTTTGATCAGATATGCCCTTTTGCATTAAATAAGTTTAATAATTCATGCTCAAAGCTAAATTTTATAAGTAGAATGGATACTTTTTTAATGTATTTATTATTATGGCTATGGTATAGTCGATTATGTAGATAAATTATGATCTCCTAAGAAACTATTGTCTTTGGAGATTTTCTTACCATAGTTCAAACTAGAATTAGCTTTTTCAGATGGAATATAAAATGATGTGCTAGTACCACTCGTTGGCATTTTTGTACTAATTCTCTTTTAAACAACAGTAACATTATTACTATGTTATTAAGGAATTTATGATTTAAGTTAATTTGAGGACGCCTGATTTAAAGTACTATAAACACTAACTGAAGGAGGTCTTTATTGCTAAGTTGCTGTTTATGGTTTTTAATTAGGTTGAGTCCAAGGAGACATAATCTATTTTTTTGAAATGGAATTATCGCGTTCTAACTTATTTATTGAAATATCAACAGCATTTTTCGATTTTTAGTTTTCTTTATTCATTTCTTTATAGAGTTTCCCACTAGTAAATTCTTTGCTCATGTTAACAGATTATTATTATTATCCTAAATAATCCTTACCACAATTTGATAAATACTCTTTTAGATAATTTTGGGATACATTTTAAATATTTGTGTCTTGTTATTTGATGACGGGTTGTTCGCTAGGAAGAGTAGAATTAGAAGGAGCATTAGGTTTTTTTGATGGTTATTAAAAACTTTAAGTCCTCTTTCTTTCTTATTAATTCTATTCAATGTTTTTTAATGAGTTTTCAAATTTGTTGTCAAATTTAGTTTCATATTTTTTACTAATCTCTAAATACAACGCATCTCTATATTCTTTAATACTAAATTTTTTGTTATCATCCATAGAGATTATGATTGGATTTGCAGTACTTTCCTAATTTTCATGATGGAAAGCACCAACATAAGGATGTCTCAAAGCATCTTCAACAGATATACGTTGAGAAGGGTTAAACGAAAGCAATTTACGAATTAAATCTAAAGCTTGAGGAGTAGCTTTTGGAAAATAACTAGTAAATCCTATCCTTTAACCTTTAGTGATATTATTGACAATTTAAGATGCCAAAGGTGCTTAAACACTTTCAAGTTCTGAAGAAGTAGGCCTACCTATAACTTCAAGAACTCGTTCAATTTGATTAAGTGTTGAACTTCCAGGAAATATGGGTTTTCCATTAATCATTTCCCCCAATATACAACCAACAGACCACATGTCTACAGCTTTTGTGTATTAAGTAGAACCTAGTAAAATTTCAGGAGCTCTATACCATCTAGTTGCTACATATTCAGTTAGAATGGCAGTTTCATCTACTTGATTTAATAAACTTCTAGCTAATCCAAAATCAGCTACTTTGACATTACATTCTGCATCTAATAATACATTTGATGGTTTAAGATCTCTATGAATAATTTCAGCAGAATGAATATATTTTAATGCTTTAAGTATTTGATAGATAACATATCTTAGATAATAGTGTAAACAAAATTTACCTCTAATGAATTTCTTCTAATATTCCTCCTCTTATTACTGCGTGAAGATCTGTTTCCATGAAATCAAAAACTATATATAAATCTTTATTATTATCAGCGCGATGAATATTGGTCATACGAATAACATTATCATGTAGCATTTCTTGTAAAAACATAACTTCCCTAAATGTGCGTTACGCATCAGTGGCATTATGAAATGCATCAAAAACTTTTTTGAGTGCTACTATTTATTTAGTTTTTCTATCAATGGCTTTCCAAACTATTCCATACGCTCCTTTCCCCATTTTTTATAATACCTCATACTTTTGTATTATGTGAGACTCTATTTCTTCGGTCATTTTAAAAAATTAACTGTTAAAAATAATTATGAAGAAACATAAATCCTACATCTATGACAAAAATTTTATAAATTCTAATAATTAAATAATTTGTAATAATCTTTTAACCTAAATGAAAAATCAACAACTCATCTTAATAATCATCACTTAATAATCCACATATTAATTAGAAGATATCTTATTTTATCCAGAATAAAAAACACAATATCCTTTCTGATTTATGATCTTTGTTGTTTATTTTAATCACTATAACTTGAACTGCAACTCAAACAAATTTATGATAAATTAAAAACTGATAATGACTACTTTAAATTCAAATTCTAAAAAGAATCTTTTATTAACCAATATTAAATAGCAGCCGCATGTTGAAGTATATTCAAGTCAAACTTACAATTTATGTTGATGATATAAGAATCAATTCAAAGATATATTAAATTAAATGATAAAGTAATATCTCTAAAAATTAATAAGAATTTATTATTATTGTGTTTAATTTAAAAATAAAAATGTTTGAGAAACAAATAAAATTATTCGAAAACTGCCTAATAAATCAATCAATAAATATATATTATATAAATGAAATTAAAATTATGTAATGAAATATAAAGACTCTTAATATGGAATAAAATGGAAGAGAATTAAAAGATTCAGTGATATTAATACCCTACTCTCATTTGTTATTAAAGAGGATAATATTATTTTTAAGGTGAAGAAATAAATTTAAAGAGGGTGTATCTAAAATAATTTATGATTGACATCTTGGCATTATATAAACAAAATATTGGATTTATTGAATAGTTGAAAAATAATTTATGAATTAATAATCAAAGAACAAGTCCCTTCCTCCGAAAAAAATTGTTTCCAAGCATCATGAGCCCCAAGATATTGAGCATTGTCGATAAGCTATCAAATAAATCATTGGTAATAATGATGCTTCACATAACTAAATTTATCATAAATCTGCTGAAAAGCATCATCAACAGTAATAACCAAAGAAAAACTTACATTCTACAGTTTAACAATATAATGAAAATGTTGGCAAAATGTTTACATCAACTAAGTATGGAGTCGCATACATGTAAAAAAAGGTCATGCATAATATTGATTAAATATGATTGATTGATTCATTTAATAACTTTTCTGTTACAATAAATTATTTTTACTCTCTCCTTTTTTGGAAGTTTACTATTAAATTTTTACAAGATGATTTGGTTTAAATTTAAATTTAGATACTTATTTATAGTTAATTATCGAATATATAAATGAAGTATTGGTTTTTTTTTCTTAATTATTCCTACCCCATATATAAAAATTAATATTATATATATATTTAATTGATTTTCCTCTGAAATCCTACCAGGAAATTATAGATATAAATAGTACTTTGATAAGTATATATAAATATGTCAATCCATTAACCCTAAATACGTTCTTGGTAGCAAATCCTATCGGATATTTCTTCATGCATGCTCTAATTGTCTCTAGGTTATATTTGCGTTGAATTGATGATGTCTATTAATTTACACTTTCTTAATCTGAATACAACTAAAACCAATGTTGCTGCATTTGGTATTGCTTGGATGATTATTTCAATATTATTACTCCCATTTGGAATTGGTATCTTTTTATTCATTTATTAAAGGTCTAAATCATTCTTTAAATACAATGGCATCTTAGGCAATAGGAATAGGAAAAAATAAACTTTCACTTATATATCTAAATTTTACCCTTTCTTCCTAGATCCTTATGTTTATTCCACTTCTATTAGTAATTTTATGCCTTAAAATTCCATTTAGCTATTTAATTACTGAAAACAGAGAAGAAACTATAAATATTGCATGGTAATAGTTATTTATATCTTAAATAATAGGGAACTACTGATACCATTATCTTTGACTGCGTTGGCATTGTTGATATTTGAAGGTTTGAAAAGCTATCTGATATCATGGGAAGTATTCAGACCATTCATGATAATACATATAGTAACATTGGCTTTTCATTCTTTATGGTGTTGGCTTTTGGTCTCATACTTTGGAAGTTATGGAGTTTGCATAGCCACAATAGTATCTGAGTTAACAAACATACTATTGTTACTGATTTATGTAAGGCAATAAGAAGAATTGTAAATAAAATTTAAATCATTTTAATTTAAATTATTGTTGTTATCCCATTTTCATCATTATTAGGAATATCTTAAAAATACTATATCGATAATTGTTCATATTTACCTAAACACAGGCATATTTATTATATTGTCTTTCACAGCCATTTCCCTGGGGATTGATGCTACTAATGCATAATTAGCCTTATCAAACACTTCATCCTTATATTTCAGATTACCTCTATGTCTATCAATAGCTTTAATGACTTATGTAGGTAAATAAATTAGCTAAGGGAATATCTTAAATGCAAAAAATTATATTAAATATGGGATCATTTTATATTTTTGCATTTTAGTGGTAATCATGATAATTTTCTATTTCTACCATGTAGAATGGGCATAATTTTATACCACAGATTAAGTTATTTAGGAAATATTATTGAAAACTTTACCTTTTTTTTTATTAGGCAGTGTTTTGATTGATGGATTGTAGATAGCTTTAAGTGGAGCACTTAAAGGTTTGGATGAAGGAAAGTTAGTATCTAATTACACTTTTTATTCTGCATATTTTGTAGGTATACCTTTGATTTTAATGTTAACCTAAGTTTTGTAATTGGGATTGATAGGAATTTGGTTGGGTTTTGGAGTATGTAATCTTTTATTATCAAGCATGTTTATTTATACATTATTAAAAATAGACTGGAATATGCGGGCAAAACATATTAAAGACAAATTTGAAAATTAATCTCAGTAAATTGAAACAAAAATTGAATTACAAGATTTATGTTGATTTTTGGTAAATTAATTGATGTATAATAAATTATTTTATTAATGACAATTTATCAAATGATGAAATTTAATAGTATAAAAAAAATGTAAATTGCTAATCTTCAGTGGTATGATTTTATAACAAATCCTTCCAATATCGCTACAAAGTTGTTTACTAAATTTTTAAATGTATGCTGAAATCATTAATTCATGATATATTAATATTTTATTTCTCTATCTTCAATATGAATTACAACGTTTAGAAGGTTAATGTATAAAATGATAAAAAATTATGATGATAAAAAAATAAATTTTCACTAATAATAATAATGTATATTGCATTTTAAAGTAATGTAATAAAAATGATGATATATTTAAATAATAATAATTAAATTAATAAAAATGATGATAAAATATTTCAAATATATTCATATCTAATTAATTAATACTATAATTATTAATAAATATTAATTGAGCTTTTAATTTTTATGAAATTAATAAAAATGATGATAAATTAATAAATATATAATCAAAATAATGAATTTTGTAATTTAAATTAAATTAATAAAATGATGATAAAACAATTAATATTATTGCTTTCTGGTAATTTAATTGACTCATCTCTTTTATCTTATGAGTTTAAGGAATATTAAAATTGAAATTTTCAAGATAGTACCAACTTTTTTTGTTTTTAAAACTCTTTTTAAATCATTCCATTTAAAGCTATTATCTACTATCTAATTGATTCGAATAAGTCTATTTTTCTTCTTTTTAATTTTTTTCTAATTAAAACTAGAATCAATTGCTTATATTTTAAAAGTTGTTGATCGTTTTCATCATATTGAATATAGTTAATCAATTGTAACATAGTTTACATTAATAATTTATATTCATTTATATCATTTGTATAACTGTTTGAAGAGCCAACATTACTAGAATAGCAAATTAGAAATTCAGGTTTTTTTGTTGTATAATAGTTCAAACATTAACAAGGTAGTTATAATGGAACTCAATAATGCTCTTTAAATAATTTTATGAAAATTAACAATAAATAATTTATAAATTAGGATTAAAATAATATAAAAGTGTATTCAAATATTATCATCCTCTGTAATCTTATTGCAACCTTGCTTATAGGAATGAGACAAATTATAATTCTTTATAAATTCCGCAGGATATTGTAAATAAGAAATATATTGTTTTATCAATTCCTAAAGTTTTGCATTTGTGCTTTTATTTATTTTATTAATTTATTTCTAGACGTTGTGCTAAGGATAATAATCATGAAAATTTTTGCTGGCCTCAAAATCTGCCAACCCTTTTTTCATATACTTTTAGAGATTTAACTATTTAAAATACAACAATTCAATAGATTCCTTATCATTTATATTAATATTTTTATTAGATTTTAAATTTTCATACCTTTATTTTAATTCATCATCTACATTTATTTCATAAATATTGCTTGATAGAGCTTCTTATGAATAATTTTATTTACAATTACTATTGTTATTATTGTTTTAATTATTTAAGCCTATTTAATACATATTCAATATATTTAATCCTTGTGATTATCTTCTTGATGCTAAACTATTTTACTTTTATATCCCCATTCCTTCAAGTTAATAGTCTAATTATTTACCATTATTTGGTTTATTAACTTTAACTTAATTGTGATTATTTATACTTCTTTTTATTTACTCAATATGATCACCAGGAATATAGGAATAGGCTAATAAGGAATCTCTTTTTAAACTTACTTTAGCTGCAGAACTTGATTAATGTTCAACTTTGAATTCTTTAGATTCTTTAGATTCTCTTGATTCTCTAAAATCTTCTGGTATCCCATTTTAGAATGACATGGTATTAATATTATTTGGTGTAGATTATTATTAAGGAATATAGTATTTTTTTAAGAATTATTATTTAATTTCATTAAAGTCCGAGTTATCGATTTAAGCATTTTGCAATCTTTAAGTTTTAAAAGGTCTTCTACAAAATACTTTTCTTTTTTAAAATAATGCATATTAACAGCGTTTTATAATGAGATCTTGTTGCGGTATAAAATGAATTAAAGGACAAAGATTAATTTCGTGTTCATATGATTAACAAGAGTCACATTGTTTATTAATGTAAGAAGAATTGCAATTATATATTAAATCATCTTTAATATGACAAAACTTTTCGTAATCATTAGGGAAATCTTTAAGCTCTTATAAAAAATCATTTCTTGACAAGACTAATAATTTAGTAAATCCAACACTTTTTAGTTTCTTGTTTTTAATGACATTTCCAACAAATAAATTTCTTAAACCAAACACATCATCTTTTTTAGCTTTTTTTATTATTTATCCTGATTCTATTAATACATCAATTTCTCCTTCATCAACAAAATAAAATTAAACATTAATATTATCTAAATCTATAATTTATTCTGGTTAAAGTTATAACTAATAAACCTTCTTTAATAAATTTTATTATAACTATAGGCTAAAATGTTATTGCAGTAACTTAACCTTCGCAAATATTTAACTATTAGTTTGAAATATTAATTATTCTCTTAAGCTTTCTGACAATTGAGAAATTATTACTTTTTCTTCTTCTGTGTCTTAACCTTCAATAGATTCCCAATAATGATTTAAATATTATCTAACTTGGTTTTACAAATTATAAGGCACCTTCTTTTTATTCATATAACTATTAATAGTTCTTAACTTATTTTTTGTATCTTCTCCATAATCTGTTATTTTCTCAATAATAGAACCAACTGTATTTATTGAATATGGCAATTAAATACTTGAAACTAAGATGAGAAAAATGCATATTGATTTTTCTAATCCACTTTTAGGGGCTATGTCTCCATACCCAATTGTAAACATTGTCACACAAGTATAATAAAAAGATTATAAGTATTCGTCTGTCCAATCTTAAATTGGAATATCTTTTAGAGAATCTAACCAATTTAATTCATTGTTTTCTCTACTGTAGTTGCCAACCTAATATTAAAATTATTAGTACCCAAAACCATAAACATGAAAACAAGTGAATGACATAAAATAGTAATAATAAAAATTTCATTAATTCAAGACAGCTTGAGGCCTTCTTAGATAAATTTAAAGCTTATTCATATTCGCTAGCCTTGTTATGAACTGTAATTTAATGTGATAATACTGTTAGCAGTACTAAATAACTTGGATTTTCAGTGACATTAATAGTTGTAATTTCAATAGATTTAAAAATAATGAAGAGTATAGCTAATAATAAAGTAGAAATCCATTCTAAGCCATAAGATTTCTATATCTAATGTTTAAATATATCCACTCTATCTATAATAAGTGATCCTGCATTATAATATGCTGTATTTAGTCCAATTAAAAAGTCAAAGAATAAAATAATTAGCATTATTATTGTTGGGGTATAGTAGCGATTAAACATTAATGATTGATTAGTCCAAGCTAATTCTAAAGGAATTAAATACAAGAAATATAATTTTGATAAAATTGCAATAATGTCCCAAATAATAATCCTTCTGTTTTCTGGATACAATATAGGTATAGCCATAATGTAATGGCTCAAACATTCAACAAATGGTTTAAACATTCTTAGAAGTCTTTTTTTCAATAGTCTATCTATGATGATCTTAAAATTTGATTAGGTTGATATTTTATCAATACTTCCTAAAGCACTATCATTAATAATTGCTAAATGTTTATGGTTTAAATTTTTAAGGTTATGTTTTCTGGTTAATAAAATTTCAATAAACTTCTTTGCATTAACATTTTATGCTTAAATACTTTTTAAGACTAACCTCTCTTAATAATCAACAGATATCTATTTTCCAACAAAATTTAAAATTCTTTAACCTATACTTTTTGTTCTTATGGCCATGCTATTTTTTTTAACTGCCACTCTAGTAAATTAATGATCCAATTCTCTTTAAGTATCAATACGATCTTTATTTACTTGAATAGATTAATAGTTTGTGTAATGAAAACTCATTATAATAAATATTATATATATAGATTGATAATAACAAAAATAAAAGTCAAGAATGTTTGTATGATATCTTGTTATTATTATTAATTTATTGCTATTGATTTTATTTGGCTACTTTTAAAATCATTTATTAAATCAAAGTTCCTTTTTCATAAGGATTATTATTTTTTGGAGGATTAAACGTACCGCTGTTCATTTTTTTAAAATTAATACCCTTAGGGGAGTTCTATTAATTAAGAGTATTTTTAAATAGGAATTCAAAACTTGGCCCTCTTTCAGTTAAACAAACCAAATCATTTTATTATTCTTTTGAATGAAGTCCTCTACTATCAGATAAATGTTTCTTATGTCCAGAAAATTGTTTAAATTCTTAAAAAATCAATCTAGAATTCTTATTTTTATAATCATTGAGATCATTATTATTATGAAAAGTAACTAATCTTTCTTAATTAGAAGTTTGCCTTAAATGAATATTTTAGGAAGTCGTTTTTCTTGACTTTGGTTTGTTATTTATTAAGTTTTTAGTATTTACATTGTTATTATGTTGATGTTAAGTTTTTGCTTTTTAAAATTTAAAATGTTCTGATTTCATCTTTTTAAAAAATGGACTATTTCTATCGGAATTAAAGAAATTTTGAGTTCCAGATATTGGGCGATGAGTTAGAGCACCATTTTTCCACTTATTATCAGAAATCATTTAATCATCTTCAATTAATAATTTAGCAAGATAATTCTTATTTTAATTATTTTGAGATTATTAAGTTTTTATATGCGTAAATGATCCTAGAGTGATTTTTGGATTAATTTAAGCAGTTGGTGATGTATTTTTATTATTTGTTTTAGTTGTTAGCATTTAATTTTTTGGTTTTTATTTTAATGATTCGCTTAATCGACTATCAATTTTAGTAGCCATTTCATCTACAGAAATTTTATTCTTTTCTTATTTTTTATTAAGATAATCTAATTAATCTTTTATAAAATTATAATTTTTGCTATTATTTGGTTATTCATTATTTTAAGTTTTTAACAACTGATTGATTACACTTTTTTTCTAAGTTTAATTGTTATTTTTAGGCTATTAAAATTATAACAAAGATTATATAAGTTAATCTGATGGTTAATTTGTAGATTTTTTTGAGCTAAGTTATTTCCTATTTAAATAAGTCAGAAAATTATCTAATTTAATTTCTTCTAATTATGCATTTTATGGTATAAATAATGATGACTATTCTTCACAATTACCTATTTATTTACAAATTTCATTTAAAGTTTATGATATATCCAATTTAATCCTAACTGGTTTATCGATTTACTAAATTAATATATAAAACAAAATACTTGTTATAATTAATTTAACCAACTCAACTCTTTTAAAATTTAGATATTCTATATATTTGATTCATTTTAATCATCCTCATTATTTTGATTGGTATCTTAAGAGTTTAAAGGGGATGGCTTATCGCCAACTATTCCTTTAGGGGGTTTGTGTGGGTTTTTCTTATTCTCATCTTCAATTAGCTTAGCTATTCTATAATACTCGTATTTCCTCTTTTTATCATAATATTTGTTCAACATTGCTGCAACTGGTTCCTAAAATATTCTTGCAATGTCGCTATGAAACTAAATTATAAATATTGTTATGAATACTTTATAATATTCAGCAAGCAATTATATTTTGGAAGGATACTCACTTTTCTTATATATGCGTTTTAGGTATTCATCCTAAATAGAGATATCAGTTTACTTCTTCATCATAACAATTCCAATCTTTATATCTAATTACTCCTTTTGTAGTTGAATCACTAAGAATTTCATTAATATCTCTTGTGTAATAATAGTTTTGAGACTAGCAATACTTTTCAAAAAGTCTTTGGTTAATAATGTTATTATTGAGTCCTTTGTACTTTTTCATTAATTTATTAAATGCAAACAAAATTAAAGAAATTTCATAAATTATAATCCACTACATCTTCCTTATTGATATAAAATATCATTAGACATATAAATTGAAAATTATATTTCCTTCTAACCTTATCATGAAACTCAATAGAAATTATAAATATGAATAAAAAATTTAATATATTATGTACTCTAATCTTTTAGTTTTATACTTGAGAAATAGAGCATCAGAGATAATTGAGATAATTTCAGATAGTTAGAGTGATATCAATAGTACATTAATAATGATAACATTTTGCTTTTAAAGAGTAAGTCTATTGTTTGCTTTTGATAAATTTGCTGATAAACCATATGATGACTACAAATTAAAATTTGTTCAAAAGTTATTCAATTGGTTTACTCTCAAAACGCCCATTCAACTAATTAACAGTTAAAATTTTAGTAAAATAATAATGTACATCATTTGTACATATCTATGGCTGATTATTATACTTATGTTTACAAAATTCAAATGGAAGTTTCTTTTAAAAAACTTCTTTACTTTTTATCAATTATTGATATTAATTCCTTTGATTGAACATGTGGATACACATATATCTAAATATGAAGATTTATTGATTGGCATACTGGCTTTGGTTCCACTGGCTCTTTGTTATATATTCTTCTTCCTTGTTCATAGAAATTACCTTTTGCCACAAAAAAATATTTACATAAGACGTTATTCTTATTATAATATATTACTTATTGTATTTGACATTTCAATAATGATAGCAACATAAATATTAAATGAACTTATTTCATCAATCCTTATTATTTTTATGTCAGTTCTCTTAATAATTGATTCATTTATAATTCAACCTTATTCATATCAAGTTAATGTGAAATATATTAGTGCCACAACCTTTATATTCAGTACCTCTATTATTAAATTGTTATCATTTAAATTATCATAGGCTGAAACTTTTTATTATTTGATTCTAATAGTACCAATGACAACAATAATTTTAACTTAAATATATTAAAGACAAGTAAACAATCATATCTTTGGTCAATAAATGGGAATTTAGAAATTACTAGCAATAATAGATTTAATAAATAATAAATAAACAAATCATCTTTATATGATCTCTATTTTACATAATCTTAGACAGCAATAAAATCTAATAATTGAAAATGAAAATATGTTTCAAAAAATTTAATCAACAATAGTTTAACTATTTGATATTTTAATTAATAAAATTAAAACTAAAGATTCTACAACCCTGGAAAATTTGTAATTATACAAGATTCTTTATATTACAAATACATGTAAAAGAGTTTCATTAGGATATATAGAATTAAAAATATTTATGACTACTTCTAAAAAGTTATCTTTTTATTTTAATATCATATCTGATTTACTCTAAGAAAAAATGTCTAGAAGAAAAAAATATGTTAATGATTATGATAAGAGATTATCTTTAATGGAAATTCGCAAAGCTGAATTATTATATGAAGATTCCATAAATTTAATAGTTGACATTTTGGATATGAAAATTAAATTTTGGATTGATTTAGACAAAGGATATTAAAGAATTGAAGAATTTGCTGCTAGCGCATATAAGTTAAGTGTAAAAATTTGGTAGATTAGAGATTCTTTTTTCAAATGGTTTTCAATAGAACCAATGAAATTGCAATAAAGATTGATGCATTTTAATATTCTTGAATTGAAACTCCTAGCGATTTTGTATTCTGCCATTTTAAATGATTATCATGCAACCTTGGATATAGAATAAAAGGTCGATGAGATTTTATAATATGAAAAAAATTCATAGAATGAATATATAAATAACGTAACTCTTATCAATGGAGACTTGATAATGATGGCAGTAAGTTTTGTAAAACAAAAGAATCAAATTTTGAATAAAAATAGAACATAAATAGCATAGTTTTTTGGATATGAAAGTGAAAAAGATTTTATGAACATTACAAATATAGAATAATTAATGCCTCAATATATTTAACAATTTCATGATAAGTTATTGCAAAGATATATGAAAAAAGGTTATTCATCATTTTTTGAATATCCAAAAGAAGTCTATATAAAAATGAAAAATAATTTTATTAAACCAGTTAACATGAATTTATTACATATGTATGAATTAGAATCAGATTACATTATTACCGGAGCTCTTTAAAAAGTAAAATAGAGTTATGATTTTATAATATTTGATAGAAAGGGGAAGATATTAAGCATAAGCGAATAAATTTTTAGCATCTTAGGCACAGGATTCAATTTAGAATAACTTTTAATTAGAGGTTATATTTATTTTTGGATACCTAATATATTTGAATTAATATCAGAAGAAAAAGGCCTATTATTATAATCATAAGATAATTAATCAAGAAGTATTTAAAAATAATAATTCATATTTTCTATAAATAATTTTGTTTAGCTTTGCTAAGATCATGAATTCAGTAGAACTAATAGTACATTCAGAAATAAAGAATCATAAAAATATAATACTGAATTAAATGAAACAGAATAAATAATATCGATGGGAAATATTAATTCAATTTACTTTTTAAAAGATTAAAATGTATCATATATCAACGAATTTTTGAATAAATATAATTAGAGTAAATATGCTGATTAGGATAATATTTATTTAATTAAATATTCTATATCTTTTAATGTAGTTGGAGGCGATATGTTACCATAATTCGTTATTCAAATTAATGAAATGGAAAAAGTAAATCCTAAAAAACAAGGATAAACTATTTCAATGAGCTTTTTTAGTACAATAAAAAAAAGTACAACAAATGATCGAATAACAGAAAGTTGCTTTGTTTTAGAACATGAGATGAACGATAATAATGATAATTTATGTCTGAATCCGCCAGTAATTAATAAATTGAGTAAAGTTTAAGACTCAAAAATTGAAGATAGTTAAAATAAATATCCCATATATAATCAAAGTAACGAACAGTTTAAGTTAATATCTCCAAGAGGCAATAAAGAAATATTAATTGGAATTGATGATTATGAAGGGGAGGATGAGGATTAAAAATTTTAGGATGCTCCAAAAAGTAGTTCTTAATAAAATAATAATAAACCTGATATGGTTTAAGTTATCCAGTAATACAAAGAATTAGATTAAGAATTCAAAGATAATGCAAAATAATCTCAATCAAGTGGAACTTCAGAAAGAACACAAATGTCTGTTTTTAATATTCTTAGAAATTTACAGTATACATAAAGATATTAAACAACTCTTATTAAAGTGTTTATAAATACATCGTTCTTATTTATTATTCTTTTGTTTTTGATAACATTGTAATTAGCTATTTCGAGAAGTAATACTAATAATTTATAGTATCAAATTCCATTAGTTGGATTACCTGATGAATTCAGTCGTATATATAACACATTCACTATACTTGGTCAAATGGATTTAGAACTTAAGATATTTAATATCTCACATGGTTCTTATTATGATTATCGTATTGAATCTGATAGTAGTACTCTAAGGGAAAAATTATTAATTTTAATAGTGGACATAGAGAAAGAATTTTCGAAACTAGATGAATAAGGTAAGCTAAATTAAGCTGAAATTAAGATTGTTAATTAATACAGTTTTAATTAATATAATATCTCAATTTTATAATTTAATTAAATGGTAAATGAATATACTGAAGCCTTAGATTTATACTTCGATCATGATGACAGATAAGATGTAGTAAATGAATAAATAAGACTATTATTCTTAAAAGCTAATTTAAATAATTTATTGGATTTTGTAAGCAATTTAATAGATAATATAGTAGATGAATTCTTTAACAATATTGAAAACTATGAGTTGTTGTATTTAATATTTTTATTTATTGAATTGCTTATAATAATAGTTGCAATTGTACTATAATTTGCTTTATGGGTAGAACCTTATATTTACAAATAGAATATTCTTCTTATGATCTAAAGAGTTCAAGAGAAAGAAATAGACTTATTATTAATAAAATATAAATCATATAAAGATGTATTGTTAAACGATATCAATAAATGGAAATAAGTAAATTATTTTAAAGAATTTTTCACTTGTAGAATTTCTTAATTGAGAAAAATATAAAAAATGAAATAATAACATGAAATTAATAAGAGATAATTAAAGTAATAATAAAGAGCTAAATTAAATAATAGAATTCAAGAAACTTAATATTCAGTAATTCATATCTATATTATGTTATTTTTTCTTTGGTTATTAATTACATCATTTGTATTATCCTCTTATTTATTTTAATACATTAATATTGTGAATTCTTATCCAGAACTTAATTTATGTATGTAATTTGTAAGATTTAAATAAGAATTTGATGCCACTATGATTATTAGTTAGTTAATGAAAAATGCAGTATTTTAAAATCAATTCTAAAATGAGAGTGGCATATTTAGTAGAAATCCAGAATATTTTAAAAAGGATGGATTCTTTACAACCAATAATTAAATCTTGTTAGATTAATTTAAAACTAGTTATGAAGCTGGAAAAGATCTATATACAAGTATTTATTCAAATATTGTGGCATCAACAAAAATAAGTGATTCAAATAAAAATTTGTTATTAGGTTTATACTAGAATGATTTATGTAACTATATTCCTGATTAATTACCTTTTTGTTCTTATGAAAATGGAAAATTCACTTATTTTCCTAATTATCCAATTGCTGAAGAAATTAACAATAATAGAGAACGTCTTAAATAAGGTTTCAATGGAATTTATTAAGAGTATATTTATATATAAAATTCTCTAGAGTGTCGGCACTGTTTGCAAGCAAATTTGTTAAAGAATTGAATGGAGAATTAGAAACAAATATCGATGAAATCAAAAACTTCTAACACACATAAGAATATTATTAAATATTGTTGCCTTATTTTTATGATCTAAATACGGCTATTGAATTATTTTACGACACAATTATAACTACATCCGTTGACATTTTAGAATTGGATTACTAAGATTATTTGATATATACGATTGTTTATGGTCTATGTGCAGGCATTTTATTGTTCTATGTAATAATCTACAGTACTAGAAGATTATAAAGATAAATTAGAGCAATTCGATAAGCTTTAATATTGTTACCTCATGAAAGTTTATTGGATGTTTAAGTTTATAATGCTATTAAAAGATTTGAATAGGGTATGTGATATATAATTATTATTTATATAATATAATTTGAATTACTTATTATAAAATTTCGAAAAAAGATAAATTGAGATATACATCTTTTATATTAAATTTTTCAATAGGAAATTAGATTATTTATGAAATGACTTCAATTTAAAGTTGATAAGAAAATAAATCTAAAATAAGTTTTATTAATATATACTTTTTATTTTGTAAATTTTAATACTTTAGATAGAGATTCTAACCACCCAAAAATTCATTCTATTAATAACTAATTAAATCAGTTTCAAAATCAATCTATTCATATGAACACTTTCTAGAAGTTTAATAACAAGGATTAAGGGAGAAACATTATTAAGTCCCTAAATATATTAGATTTAATAACCTTGAAAAGATGAAATAGTTTGTCTCTTATTATCTTCTCTACCATTAAATGTATTTCTGCTAGAGATTTAAGGAGGAGGGACTAAGAAATTGAAAGAGCTAAAACTAAAAATAAAAAAGCACTTTTATTAATTTAAAATTCCTGAGAGCTATTTTTCAATTGATTTTTTCATCTCAATAGAATTATGAGGAATCAAAGAATCAAAATGAGTAGATGATCTAATTTCAGTCCAATCATAATATCCATCTAAATTAAGCTTTAATGCTTCAGCAGCTTTCTTTAATTCAAAAGTAATCATCTTATAATTTGGATCCGAATTAAAAGATAACTAACGAATATAACTTGATAAGAGTAACAATTTACTCAAAAATCTTCTAAAACTCTTTTGGTTGATCTCCAAATATATCTTACTACATTAACATCTTCATCTCACCAACTTTTTTCGTTCTTTCTTCATCTGTAACATTTTGCATATTCTACCAAGGCAACTATCTTTATATTAAAACAATAATACCCTCTTATAAAATATAGTATGATATACATCATCGACTCTAAATCATCCTTTCTACTTAGCTCATGTCCTAAATGAGCCGCTATTGAAGCGTAACGAGTAGTTCCAAGGAACGATCTCTTCTCGCGGAATGGCCTAAAATTAACTATAATTATACATGTGATGGTTATTAGCATCCTTATATGCTTTACTTATTCCAAAATCGATTAAATATATTTTACCATTGTCTTTTCCACATCCAAAAGCTATGTTTTCTGGCTTCAGATCTCTATGTATTATACCTTATTAATGAATTTTCTCTAACACATCCACCAATTAGATAGCTATCAGCAATGCAGTCTTTAGTGTAAATCGCTTCAGCTACTTAAAATGATAAGAAAGATCTCTTCCTAACAGTTACATCACTAATATGTTCAAACCATGTTCTTCACCAAACCAAATCAGTTTTGGAATTACATCAAGGGTACTCATTCGCTTCAATATCTGAACTTCTCTATCAAGTGATCTAACCTCTTCATTCTCTTCTCTTTCTATTTTTATGGCTACTTCTTATTTATTTATCTCGTCATATCCTTAGTAAACTATCCCAAAAGACCCCGACGATATTTTTTTCTGAACAACAAATTAATTGTTGAAGATTTTGTTCTATAGTAGCATTAAATATTATTATATTACAAACATCAATAATATTCAAAATTACTATCTGTATTTCAAATTTTATAAATTGAATACCAAAATTATAATTATGAATAATTATAGGCTTAATAATAACTAAATAAATACATTCCTCATATAGCCACTTAAGTTCTTGACTAAATACTTAATATAAATTAAACAAAATATAATAGCCAATGAGTATTTTTTAAAATTAATTTATAAAAAACCTAAATTGATTCAAGAATCTACTTAAAACTACAATTCATATAAAATTTTATGTAAGCTAAATACTGAATATTTAAATAATCATTAAATGATCTTTGAAATAATCTAAATTAAATTCCAAAGAAATTGATTCATAAAAAGAATTAAATTGGATCGAAATTTAATTCCACTTTAAATTAAATTAAATTAAGAACTAATCTTGAGAATTACAAACTGTAAAAACTCTCCTCTATTTTAAATATAATTTAATAACAAAAAAAAGATAACTGTTAAAATATCCTTTTTTAATAGGATTTTTCTAAGAATTACAAATTCTACTTACAAAAGAAGTCTTTTTCTTCTTAAATCCCTTAATAATAATTAATTGGTATTTAGTAAATAAGAATTGATAAATATATTTTTATATTTAATATGAATACATTAAGTTCTAATCCAAAAAAAACTATGTTTTACGCAGCTGCATAAAGTGATTCAATATTTAAATTTTAGATGTGCTAAATTCTAATCAATCATCAATGCAAAACTTAAAACGCAGCTTATTTTAATTAGCTTTGTTTCCTTAGAGTCATCAAAAGGATCAATTAAATCTATCTTTGAACAATAACTCTGATAGAGCTTAAGCTAATTATTCACTTCCAAGAAGAAGCAATTTGTTCCAAAATGACAGGGATCGATCATTATCATATAAATAAAATATTTCAATCGAATAAAATAGATCAGTAGAGAAATTATAAAATGCTTATAATATCAAAGGACATTTTTAATTGATGAATGAAGATCCGAATTAACTGGTATAAAAGGAATATAAAAAATAAGAGTATATAAGTCTATTATATCTAAATTAGGTTAAAAGAATATTTATTAAAACAAATTGAAGAAAAGAAAAAGCAATAGAGACAAGAATAAGATAGAAAACGAATTGAAGATGCAAAGGCCGAATCACTTGTATAGAAATAATTAGAAGAAATGAGAGTTAGATAACATTCAAAATTTGAAAATTCAAATACATAATAATAATAAGGTAGTATTTGGTTGATATATTATTATATAAGAAAAATCCAGTATAATCAGTATAAGTTAAGGCAATTCAATAATATTCAGTTTCACCTTTAAAAGAAGGCATATTTATGTAAATCTATAAATAAAAACAATAAAATTTAACCTCACAGCATACAGATATTCTTGAAAAGATTAATCATCTCTAAGTATAAATTTATTGTAATTAATTTAGAATGATATAAAATCTTTACAATATACATAATCATCACAAAATGATGTAAATTCAGTTAGAAATAATATCAAATTAATGATGAAGAAGTAAAGTTCTATGAATCCAGAACAATTAAATAAAATTAAAAAAAAAGATTTTTCATAATTGAATGAAAGATAATTAGATTGTGAAACAATATTTATTCCAGCTAATTCTAAACTTAATACAGATATAGATATTAAATAGTCAAATGAAAATGTTATTTAAGATGTAAATAATTCAACAAATAGTTTAAATTAAAACAATAGTATGTAAAATTAAATACTTTTAAATAATGTGTCTACACTTAGCAATTAACTTAATAGTAGTTCTTAATAGAATCCTATAAATATTTAAAATAATCAAATAGTAAACCATTCAAGATTAACAATAAGTCAATTATCATCAAGAAATAGATCATTATCAAATGAAAAATAAATGTAAATTGATAACATTAAATCAGATAATAACAATGATGAAGTTTAGATCACATAAAAACAATAAAAAGTAATCTTTAATTTAAAAATAGCCTAAATCTAATAATTTATAATTAAAATTACCACATAGAACAACCATGTTAATGCAAATATCTTCAAAGAAGTAAAAATTAATTTAAAATCTTTAATAGCTAAATTTAAACTTAAAAATTGGAAGAGCCAAAATCATCTTAAAGAAATTGATTATATTGTAATTTAAAACAAAAGTATTAACAATTAAAAGATATAAATTGAAATATTAGACCTTAACTCATTTTTTTTTAATTTTAGGAGTACCATGACCAGAAATACAATTTTGACTTGGTGTAAGATGTCTTGATCTTAAACTCCTCATAGAGCTTTTTAAATCTTCGAAATTCTTTGAAGAGCTTGCTAAATTAGTTCTACCTTTAACAAAGAAATTTTATTATTAATTTTAATGAACTGCTTTTTTCTTTTGACTACCATTATTAATAGTTCTTTTAGTAGAAAACATCTTCTTAGCTAATTCAATCAGTAGTTCATTTTATTAAGGGGTATTTCTAGCTGTATTTTATAAAGATTTAGTGAAATCAATGTTACCTAAAGATGCTTATCTTGATTTTAATTATGGTGGTTTTTTAAGGGTTTAAGGAGCATTATCAAGCCTGGACGATTATTTATGAGCAGAAGATTATCTTGATGTTTATATAGGTTTTGGAATACGTTAAGTTAAAGGGGGAGAATTTATTTATTTAGTTTATTTTAATTACATTTCAATAGTTTTTTTAAGATTTCCTTAACATTGTTAATAAATAAGTCTTTAAGCTTCTTAAGTTGGTTTAAATAATTTTTGAATTTATTTATTTTGATTAAAAATTTAAAATGGCTTTGGCTTCTATTATGGTTATCCTATCATTTAGACTAAATCTTTGAGAACAGTGGTATTACTAACTCTTGAGATATCTGTTGATTATAATTTGAGATCCTTTAATAAATATTTAAGTTAACTAACGGAACAATCATCAGAGGAATCTTTAATTTTAGTTGGAGTTTATTATTTAATTTCTTCATAAAGTCCTAATTCCATTTTAACTTTACAATATTAAATTTCTCTAACTTTTTCCATTCTTTTATTAATTTATTTACAATGAAAGTTTCTTGGAATATTAATATGGTATTTATAATATTCCAATAATGAAGGTATTCTGTCATCACTTTCAAAATATCTATAAAATCTTTTTTAATTATATTATTATTTTCAATACCTTCTCATGAATTCTTTTTCTTCACTAAACTAGGCATTATCTTTATTTCTAATAGTAGATTTCACTTATTTTTCATCCAATATATCATTGATGTCTTTTTCATAAAAAAAGTTTTATGATTGAGAGTATTTGGAATATAATGCTCTTTTAAGTATTAATTGAAAAGATCCATCAGTGGCTAATTTTTGGCAAAACATGCATTATTTAACTTACATTTATATTTTAATTATTTTTATATATTTCAATATAAAACATCAAACATCCTTACCAAGGATACCAAGAGTATTTTATATTGTTCTTATTACTGATCTTAAATCATCAACAACTTTATCTTGTTAATCAAATCTATTATTAATTTCATCCTCAATATTATCAATTTATAAATGAAACTCTTTGACAGTATTATTTCGAAATCCTTCTGAATAACGATTCTCAGATTGTAATGAATGATTAATATGTTTAATTAATTCTTAATGTTTCTATTCCTTTTCAATAGCCTCATTTTTGATATCTTGATCAATTGATTAAGATGTATCTTTTATTGTATTTAATATTTTTTTTTCATTTGCTACTCTAGTTACCTTTTCTAATTCAAAATTACCAAATAATTCTAAAATATTAATATAAACATTTATACAATCTATAGATTTTTATATATTTTCTATATTTTCCTTCTCTGTTTTGATTCTATCTAATTTTTCCTATTCAATAGCTTAATCTAATTTCACAATATCAGCATCTAAAGTTGCAAGTTTTGCATTTGTATGTGTCTTAAATGTAATATGTTATTCATTATGCTTATTCTCCAAATCTATTGATAATTATATATTGTAACTTGAAATGTTTGTATTATTTGTTTTTTAAAATATTTATATCTTTCCATTCAATTCAACAGCTAATTTAACAAACATCTATTTTGTTTATGTTATTTTACTAATAAATACTTAAAATTTAAAATACTCATAAACTTCATCAAATTTTGCTTATAAATCTGCTTTTGCTTATTCTCTATTTTTTTTCATTACTTCATAATCTTGTTAAAGTTAAACAATATCTTTATCTAATGGTTTGATATTTCCTGTTAATTTAAATGTATTTGTAGTGAGTGCAGCAGTTGTCTCCATCAAAAATTACTTATAAAATTTATAAAATTAATAATAATTTTTCATTTCTATAACAAATATGCAAAAATAATTAATAAAATAACAAGAGAAGCGACAACACCAAACTACAATATATCATCTATATCATCCACCTTTGGTTCAAAATGACTAAGCTTTTATAAAATGGTTTCTTTAGTTTAAAGAGGAGAATCTAAATCAGTCTCTCCAAGTTGTAATAGTTAAGATCTTGGTAGAATTTACATCTGTATTAATTCCATCTTCGAAGCTGAGAAAGTTGAATAATTTTTTGTTTAACCTAAACTACTTGATTTAAGGATATCTAATTTAGGTATGATTTCATCATCACTTGGAGTCCCTAAATAACCATGATCATATTCATAATGTCTCTCTGATGATTTCAAAAGACTGCTAATATCCCACAAATATTTATTATTTAATTCTTAATTAGAAAGCATAAAAAAATTCGGTTCTTTAGAAAATCTGCTTGTTGCTTATTTTAATGTGTTTTAGCATAATACTGGATCTGCTTTCTTAAAAGTCATTATCAAATAATAACACTCTATAAGATAAATAAAAAGAATAATTACAATCAATTTAATGATATTTCCCATGCCACTCTGCTTTAGAATTAAATTCTTGAATGAATTTTTCATCTTATTATGGTTATTTAGATTTTTATTTTACCACTTTTTCAATGCTATTTATGGATTATGCGAATGCTGTTTTAGATCCTCTTCTAATTTAAAAAACGATTTTATCGAGTTTGATACTAAAAATCGCAAATCCTCTAAAAACTCCAAACTCGACATAATCTCTATCTAAAGTTTTAGTTTAAGCTAAATCTTTCTATAAATTGATGAACATGAATTATTACAGTGTCATTTTTAGATTGTTATTATTAAAGATTAGATCTGAATGTACTAGGAGGATTTGATCTAAAAATTAAAATTAAATGAATTATACTTTATAGGATTAAAGCTAATTATCTTGCTTCCAGATAATTCATCTTCTGATGGAATACCCATGATACGATCATTTTCTATATATTCATTTTCCAATTTCTCTATAAGTTTTCTGATTTCTGCTCTTTTAAGCTAATCCAATTGTTCAGTAGTTAACTATAAATATTAATATTAATACATGATAATAATTAGGTATTTATGTTACTATTCTAATTATTTAATTTAATGCTTCACTTACAATTTAGATGTTAGTTTAGGGATAAAGCATAAACATAAAGTAACACTCTAGTATATGATATGAGCTAATTACTTTATGGTTAGTCCAAGATTCCAAACCATTCTATCTAAGAATTTTTGAAACTTAATTCTTTAGAATGGTTTAAGAAGCACTTTTCTGCCTCCTCTTTTACATCTTGATTAGTGGTTTCATAAGATTTATTGCATCTTCTTTTTTGAATGTGAATGAATTCTTATCTGTCACAATTATAAATGGCAAAACAACGATAAACTTTACCCCTGTTTTTGTTATTTTCTCTGATTATGCTCATCAATTTATTATTTATATAAAAAAATCAATTAAATTTCAATAAATTTATATATAAACTATTTATGATTGAAAACTTATTTCAAATAGGAATTAGAAAAGATTAAAAGACTATCAATTAAATTTAATGTTATATTAAGTAAATAAAAGAAAATCTGTTTATAATATATCCTTAAGCTTTAGTTTCATATATTGTGTATTCTTTACTTGAATTAGTGTTCTTAAGTCATTGATCTTAACTAATTCTTCAATCCCTAAGTATTTTACACTTTATTCATATCCAGATATTAATGTGGGTTATTTAAAGCATCATTTATAAACTTATCCCACATTGAACTAGGAATCTTTCTTTAAAGCATCTCCTTATGTAGAATACATAAAGGTATTTTTTAAGATGGGTGTGTATTTGATAATTTGGTCTTCTAAGCTAAACATTTAGAATAGAATATCCTTTATTGCTAATTATATTGATTTGAGTTATTAAGATCACTATCATTTTGGTTTGCCTCACTTTCATCAAATTAAGATGTTGATATTTTAGTCAAGATCTCACTTTTCATATCATATTACTAATTTCTATCTTAACTCCCTGAGAACTTTGTTATTATTGTAGGTCTTCCATAAGGAGAATTCTGAAATTATGATGGAGGCGGTAATTAGGAACTTCTATTCTATTCTGAAGGTTATTAATAACGATAAGTAGATGATTATTATTATACACTATTATAATTACTATAGTTGTTGCTTATTTAATTACTACTCATCTAGTTATTACTTATTTGATTTCTGTTATTGATTTGATTAGTATTTGTCTTCTGAATCTCAATACGAGGAGTACGAATCTCTTTTTCTAATTATGTTTGCTTTTATAATCCCAAAGAATGTAATCTTTCTAAATACAATGCAATAGCTAATGAACCACGATAAGATTCTGTCATTGTTCGTAACTCTTAATTTAGATCTTATAATTTTCTCAATTCAATTTAATTTGTATTTTGAATAGTCTATATTTGCTCACACATTTCATCTGCCCTAATTAAATACTTACTGTTTTCCTATTTCAATTCTTTTGAATTTAATTGTTAAATAGAATCTCTCAACTTAGAAATCTTAAAATTTATTTCATCTAAGATCCTATTTGATTTTAGTACTGCAGTCACACTCTTAGAAACACTTAAACATTTCATTGTATGTTGATCAATCTCATTTATAGGTATTAAATTCTCGCAATTCATGCAAGGAACTGAATAAATAGCTTATGGAACAGTTTTAGGTGCTCTCAATTATTAATCAAGGTTCTTGGCACTCTAACTATTAGGTTTTGCTGATCTTAAAGAAAAATAATCAGTTTGCATTATATTAATTTTTATATATATGCATAATTATCAACAACAGCTATCTTTCTTTTTGTTAACTTTACTATTTTCTCCCTTTTTAGTCTCAATAGTTAAAGGTTTAGGATTTTAAGAATCTTATGTAGGTGTTTATTTCTTTGGTTGTTCTGTAGTTCCAGGACCTACTTTGATCCCATATATCTAATAAATTTAATTAATCAATTAATAAAACTTCTTATGATGGATCTATATCTCCTTAATCTATCCTCTTCAAAATTTCTTAAGCCATTGTCTCAAATACAGTGTCTACATTTTCTCCTGTTTTTGCTGATGTCTCAAAATATGAAAAACCATGTTTCTTTGCAAATGCTTATGCCTCTTCAGTATGTACTTGACGTCTATTTTATATTTATATAATATAAAATATACTTTTCACTTAAATCTATTTTATTTGCCACTAATGTCATTTGTATTTTATCACACGCATAACCTTAAATCTCATTATACCATTTTGCAACATTTTCAAATGAATCTCTTGAAGTCACATCAAATACTAAAATGCCACCAATGGATCTAATTTAGATAAAATTTCAAACCCTCTATAATATGAACGAGTTATTGATTTGAATGCTTCTTAGCCAGCAGTATCCCAAACTTACAACTTAATAGTTTTATTGTTTATTTTTGTGTTTTTTGATCCGAATTCTACCCCAATTGTTGCATCATGTTCATTTCTAAATCTAGTATCAGTGAATTGAAGAAGGAGACAACTTTTGCCAACACCTTTAATATGGTATTGATTGGGATTTACATGTATCACCGATTATTATGAATTTGAATAGGTAATGATAATTATTCATTAATTATATCAATTAAGCGTATCACTCAAAAATTTGCTTAAACCTTTTGGATACGATTTCAGTTATTCAATCAAAGGTATCTCTTTGTTATATTCATTAGCATATTATTATATTTCATGTTTTTGTAGTCTATATTTTTTTGAATTTTCTAATTTGTGAACATCCAAATATTGTGAATCAAGTTATTAAAACCACGTTGCAATTTCTGAAAAATCACTTATACTTAATATTTAAGTTTATAATTATTCAAGTATTGTAATAACTAAAGATGGTAAGTAAAAGATTCCTTCTACAATAATGTAATCCCAGATCCTTAAACAAAATTACAATTAGAAATTATATAAAAAAAGTGTAAGAATAATTTTGTTTAACCAAAAGGATTCTGGAAAATTAAGTTAACAATATAAATGTTTATATAATTATGGAAGATGAATCTGTAATAATTTTTAAGTTATGAATTCCAAAAATCCAAGCAACTAAAATTAGGTATCATAATTAAAATAGAGCATAAATTTAGGATGAGCAATCAAAGTTACAAGACATTAATAACTATAATATTCATCGCCACCTGAAACCAAAAGCAAAAAACCTGCTATAAAATTCATTCCTTAACAATAACCAAGCCTTGGATAATAATTAGTAAGTCCTTAAAGAATATGATATAATTATTTATGGCCTATAGTATAATCATCATTAGTTGATTAAAAAAAGGGATGATTAATTAATGTTCTTTTAATGTCTTTATTGATGAGTTCTGATGATCCAGCATAATTGTATGGATATTCATTCTTCAAGAGAATTGATTTCCATGCTGACCATCTTAATTTAGAAGGCGGTCCTTCCCTCACTAAATTTATATAATGTTGTTTGCTAATGATGTAATATGTTTAAAGAGATTTCTCCAATGGGAATGTACAATGATGATATTTTTAAAGAAATTCTGTTTCAATATCATAATCTTCAAATTTAATAGTTTTGATTATGGTGTTCCATTATTTTTATTTGTAATGATCTGATTCTGTACGATTGAGATAAGATCCTATCTAATTTTTTATTGATATGAATTTCTATCAGATTAAGTGAATGAAGATGATGGTATAATTGTAGGTTGAGGTACTTATTTTTTATGACAACTTGAAAGTAAATTGGACTGACCCATTTTCAAAATCCCCAATAAGATTTCGCTATTTGAGGTTTAAAGTTTGAAATATAATATTTATGTAAAATAAATGAGTGATTTACCAATTAGAATACAATACATTTAACATTGAAATAAATAAGTAAAAAAATGAATCTGATTTCAAATTGTTTCAAAGTTAACGCATGAAGTAAAATCTAGCCATGAATATTTAATCAGATGATTTTTATATTAGAATGATAAAAAATATTACAGAAATTAATTCAGAGGATAGCTACAAAAGATTTCTTCGTATAAAAGGACTAGAAAACACTATAAAATTATAATTATGATAATTTAGCTAAAAGGCATGAATATTAGATCATTTTTTGATTTCGAAGATTATTTGATATTAATTTCAATTCTAAAATTATGTCTTTATATAGCATGATATTAGAATTTGCTAGCTTTGTAAATTATGTAAATCAATTCAATATTTTCAGTAAATCCAATATTTAATGGGATTAAGTGTTGCTTGTATGAATTTGCAAAATAAGTTTGAAGAGGAATTAAGACAATTACTTATTATATTAGAGTAAGTCTTTATCTTAATGATTTCACATCAACTTTTCTAAGAAATTAAACTACATTAAAATTGATTGTAGCTTTTTTACTGGAAATTTTAAAGATATCAAAGAGATAAGAATCAAAATTAAGTTAAACTAATACCTGAGTTATTAATTAATTGAAGGTTGAAGATTTTATTAAAAATTGATACAATTATTTCTAATATTGTTAATGAAAACTTTATAATAAGATTCTAAGTATTTTATTGTTTAGATTTATTAATTTCCTATTATTCTAAAGGTATAACTAATATTGAAAATCTACATGATTAGAGCTATATAAATTCCATTGAACCAAAAATCTAAAAGTGTTAATTCTTAACTGCTTTATAAACACACAATGATGTCTGATAAATTCCCTGTTGTTTACTCAATTAAATCTATTAACTAAAAGTAAAAATGTTATTATGATATTAAAATTCAAACTCATTTTTATAACATTACAAATTAATACTAAGATTATCCTGGATGCAATCTTATTATTAATGCTTCTATTGTTAGAATTGAACTCGACAAATGAGATATATAATAAAATTGAAAAGTGCATTCAAAAATAGATTAATAAATAAGGGATGCTTATTCAAAGAAGTGTTAATAAACGATTGGCACATTTATAATGTTGTCTATGATGATTTTTATTTAATTTATATATTATATAAATTAAATTTTATCTAATTTACTTATTTAATATATAAATTATCATAAAATGTAGTAATATCAAAAAACCTTTATTGGGAAACCTATAGATCGAAATCAAATCGTTAGATCAACTCTAAAGTTACCCCAAATAAGGTAAGATCTTTCAAATCATTAGAGCATTGGAACTATGAATATCCCTAATAGGTCATCAGAACATATTCGTAATTCACGCTTACATGCTAAAACGAAAACTATATATACTATAAAGGCAGTTGTTAAGGAACGTCCTCATTTTAAATAGTTACCTACAGATAGAACTATGCCTACATTGCCATCGTTAAATTCTCCAAGATCAGAAGATGAAGGAGAATAAACTCATAAAAGTTAGTTTTCTATTAGACGAACTGTTATTGATACTCTCTCATTGCGTCAATCTCGAAGAACTAGTGTAGACAAAGATAGATTCAAGGAAGAAAAGAAAGAAGAAAAGAAAGAAGAAAAGAAAGAAGAAAAGAAGGAAGAAGAAAGAGAAGATGCTAAATTAATAGAAAAGGACCTTGAAAAATCTTAAGATTAATAAATAATATATTAATAAAATTTACAACCAGACAATTTCAATATTGTCCTCAATAAAAATTAAGAGAAGCTAGATGAAGTAATTGAAGAACCAACTGAAGATATAAGACCAAAGAAAGAGTCTTAATCAATTAGACCAAAAAATGAAAGTGTCTCATCACAATTCACATAACCTACTGATGAAATACATTCTGTATGGGATAACGTCGATTTGTATTTAAGAGGAATTCAGTTTGATGAATTCGATTAATAAGCATAATTACAATCATTTTTGTAACTTTACAAAATGAGAAGTGGAGGATTCCCTGTAAGTTCTCATGATTAAATAAGGGCTAAAGAGAGAACTTGTCAAATGAAGAAGTTATCAGGAGAGCCGCTGAATATGCTAAAGGCAATCGTCAAGTATTCAAGAAATATTTTCCAACTAAGCAAGTAGTTTTTGAAAATGATGAAGATTACACATAATCATATGATGTAAATAGCGATGCTAATTTTTAAAAATTTTAAAAGTATATTCAGAAATACAATCAATAATGAGAACACTAATGAATTATATCTCATCATCATAATTAACAATATCAAAATATAATTCAAAAGGAATTAACATTAAATTTAATCCCTTTCATATGTCATACTTGTTATTATACCTAATCATGATATGTAGATATCCTTCAATGTCAATTTTAATTCTAGAGAATAGAAAAATACTCCTCATAAATTATAATTAGTTCTATTAAAGAACGAAAAAAGTCTAAATTAGAATTTTAACAATAAGTTTTATTCAAATCTTCTATAAAAATAGAATAACTTCACCAAAATTATTAAAGAATAACAAATGCAATTATCATTCAAGAATGATTTAAATTCAATTAATTTTATTCTTATCAACTACTTTTGTTCGATATCTCATTTAGGATATATTTAATTATTTCTGAAATTCAATGAAGTATATGTTCAGTGAATTCTTCTTCTAAAATAAATTATTATGATCAAATGAAGTGTAATAATTATTTCTCATTTTTGAACTTTGCCTTATTTTGAAGTTTAATTCTATCACAACTATAGTATCAACAGATTATTAGTTTATTTTCAATTTCTCCTTCTTTTTTATGTAACAGATAATATTTATAGTATAAGAATATCGTCTTATTAATAAACAAATCTTCTTTTATAATTGATATTTTCTGTATATAAGGATATCTTTGTCAACTAAATGATAACTAATATGGTTATTTGTTGATAACAATCAAAAATTAAATATCTTTAAGTTATTGAATTTTGCATGTTTAATTGTATTGTAAAAAAATCATAAAAACCCACACTGATTCCCTTGTCTCATCCAAAAATTGTATTTTATCAGTTTCATTCCAAAGATTATCAAGAAATGTTAAATTATCTATATAAAATTTTTTGATTTTATGTAATAAGTAATAAAATTAACTTTTGATTTCATCTAATTTTTAATTTAATAGGAAGTTATCAATACGAAATTCATATCTCAAATTAGTTCTTTATTCTAAAAAAATTTTAGTATTATTTTTAATAATGTATTTATATCAAACTAATGCTCTCAAAGAAATTATGGAAACTTTACCATTTAATTGTTTAAAATATATACTGATGAATATGAAATTTTAGCAATTATTATCATTGACTTTTAATAATTTTATTTTTTTACTGTTTGAAAAAAGAACTCACCATAAGAAATTAAGGAAATCATCACATCTTTATTAGAATTTTGAAGTATAATTTGAATATTATGCAAATATTCCTTCCTTTAAGAAGAGATGATTTAGAATGATTTTTGTTTTGAAATAATCGAAATTCATCCTTAATTAACTAAGGAATATACATATCATAATAATTAGGTATTCCATTTATTACAATCTTTTACATATTACAATTTAATATTATAAATCTATTTATTTAAAAATAAGCATAGGTGACCACATAATATTATAATTATGTTTGATTCTTCAGATAGTATAATTCGAAATAATTTTCCCGATGGAGAATTTAAAGGACCCATTCATAATCTCTTGAGTAATAGGGTAGTGTTACAAGAAGGCGATATCTAGGGAGGAAGCTTTAATTCTTTTACAGTACCAGAAAATTTAATCATGCAAAATACTCCACCCAGAACTCCAAAAAATATGGAGAGATTCAAAACTATGGGAGGTAGAAAGTCGGAATTCCAATCGGCTTATGAAGGAGATGAAGTGGATTCTATAAAAGATAGCAAACCACAATTTTTGAGATTAATAATCGCAAAGAGTTTACAAAATAACTTCATTAACAACTTATGGAATAGATCATACCTAAGAAAACTCCATCAATTATCAAGATATTAGATTGAATAATTAGATGATTTGTAATTTGAATCAGATGGTTTTTCAAATATCACTCATTCAAATTAGAGATCGATAATGTAATCTCTAGCTTTTTGGACTTTAATTGATGTTTTCACTCCTTATAGTAAATTCATAGTAATTTGGGATGTCTTTCAAATTCTAACTTATATAATGATTTTCTTTTGGTTACCTTATAAGATCTCATTTGAAATATATTATATCAGCGAATTATTTTATGGCGATAATGGAAGTAAAATTGTAGAAATTGTGCTTCTCTCAATTTTAGCACTAGATGTAGTTGTCGGATTAAATTTAGCCTTTATTTATAAGGGATAAATTATAAAGGATCGGAAAAGAGTAATCATCAATTATTTTAATTAATATGCATTTGTAGATTTGGTAAATATTAAATTTTATTTATGGTCTCGTTATCCACTATATCAGCATAATTCTTCATTCCAAACCTTAGTACCAAAGACGGAAACATGCTAATAATCCAAATAGTTCTTGCTGCAATCTTTTACGTCCTCAGAATAACTAAAATCAACAAAATTTTAGCATAAATATAAGAGTAATTATAATACTATATAGATTCTTTAATCTCAATGGTTCCTTAAATGATATGGTTGGTTTAATGAAATTACTTATGATAATAATATTTATTGCTCATATCTGTGGATGTACATGGCATGGTATAGCTCATTACACAACAGCTTTTTCATGGTTGGATGCTTACAATTTAAGAGAAAGAACCAATGGCACCAGATATAATTATTCAATTTATTGGGCTACAATGACAATGACTACTGTTGGTTATGGAGATATTACAGCTTAAAATGATAGTGAAATACTTATGAATAATTTCACAATGTTTGTAGCAAGCATAGTTTTTGCCTATTCTGTTAATAGTATAGGAATATTTGTATCAAATATGTACAAAGGAACTATGGAATATAGTAGATCAGTCACTTTAATTAATACATTTATGTCTAAGAACAAAATTTAATTTGATTTGTAGACAAGGATAAGAAGTTATTTGGAGTATATTTGGCAAGAAGAATAAGAAATGAATGATGATGAAGTTGGTTCCATTGTTAAAAAATTGAGTAGACATCTTTAAGATGAATTACAATATTAATTAAGAGGAAATATACTTAAAAATTGTAAATTTGTTATGAAGTTATTTTCTGAATAATTTGTTAAGAATCTGCTTTAATCTATGGAAGAATTATCATTTAGTCCGGAAGAGAAAATAATTACTTGTAATTAAGTAGATGATTGCTCTTTATATATAATAACAAAAGGAGAAGTAGAATTATTATTTTCAGGAAAAAATTAATTAGGAGAAATGATAAAGAGAAATTCAATTAAATTTCTAAAGTAATATGAAAGTTTTGGAGAAGTTGCATTTTTTACAGGAAATCCGAGAACTGCTACTGCTATTTCTAAGGGTTTTACAAGAGCTTTTAAAATAAAAAGAGAAAATTTCTTAGCTATTTTATAGTCATTTCCAAATGATTATGAAAAATATTGTGATGCTAGAGATAGATTAATAAAAAATGAATTTTCTTCATTATAGTTAAATTGTTATAGTTGTCATAGTAATAGACATTTAATAAATAATTGTCATATTCTACATTATTGTGCTGATTAAGAAAAAATACTGAAAAAAGAATTGTTTCCGGTTGAATAACGTAGAATTATGGCTTTCAATAGATCTAAGAAAGTAAAAGCTCCTTGTTCTTTTACTATGTAGAATTATTATTCTTAAAGAGCTCATCATTTGATTTAAGACATTTATCAATTAGAAAAAGGAGGAACTGATCTTGAAGATGGAGATTCTCATACTATGCCAATAAATGACGCATATGAAGAAGATGAAGGTAAAAAGTTAAATCAAAAAATTAGATTTACCATCTTCAATGAATCAATAAAGAAGTTAATCTAGAACTCTTAGTAAATTAAGTTAAAAATAGTAACAGGGTTAAGAGATTGAAGACGATGAATAATAAAATAAAGGATATCTTCGTAAATCATATCCTCCTAGATAAACAGTTTAGACTGCAGGTTTCGGAGGTAACAATAAAAATAAAGAAAGTATTTATATTTAGTAAAATTAGTTACATGGAATGTAGAATAATTAAGTGACTCTTTAGATTCTTCTGAAGAATAAGATTAAGTTGTAATGCCTTTATAATCAATACCTTAATAAAAATCTAATGAACAACTCACTAAATAATAACCGATTAAAAGATAACTCTCGAGAAGTGGTTCTACAGACGATCCATCTAAAGTTCCTACAGAAGTGCGTCTGGCTAAACAGTAAGTACAATAGAAAATTCAATCAGATCTTGAAATTCGTCATGCTTTGTCAAGGGAATAAGATAGAAAAATTACAGGCAGAACCAGAACACATAATGAAGATCCAACTTTAATTACTGATAATTTGACTTAAAAT
Source organism: Paramecium sexaurelia (assembly GCA_000733375.1). Lineage (NCBI taxonomy): Eukaryota > Ciliophora > Oligohymenophorea > Peniculida > Parameciidae > Paramecium > Paramecium sexaurelia. Next base: position 152,256 of record JPFM01000092.1, on the reverse strand, counting down.
AATGCTAATTAAGTATTATAAGCTCCTACTATTACCACAATTGTTTTGGCTTTTGATAAAATGTGCATTTTTCAATTTTATTAACCCTTTAATAATTATGACGCTGTTATCAAAAGGTATCAAAATTTGTCTATTTATTAAGATATGCGAGGGCATAAAAATTCTTTGGGAAAAAAAGATTATATTCTGAAAGTTCACTATTTTCATTTTATTTTATGGCAATTAAAAAAGGATACAAATTAAGAAAATTAGGAGAATTAAATCCTGGTGGATTGTAAAGATTTTCAGCTGGTGGTAAACTCTTAAAAAAGTAAGTGAAAAGAATGAAATAACCTACAATAGCCGACAAAAGTGATATTTTAGTTTAAGTTAAATGATATATCTAATTTAAAAATATTATTCTCAATATAATTAATTAATAAACTGATCATCACTTTTCTTTTAAAATGTTTTTTAATTAATGCAAAAAGTTTTTTTAATGCATCTATTCGTTTGGAATTGAACGAAGAAATAGAATTATATATTAAAAATCTAATCTATGATATAATAGAGTAAAATATCCATATATTAAATACATTATTCCAACACTATAAATCATATTAATATTTACCTGATTCCAACGGCTATTTCGTAAAACTACATTATTTAAACGTATCCACTATATTATTCATCTTCCAAATTGTATAATTGAATAATTTGACTACTCAAAATATTTGCAGTTTCTGAAAAATATACAAAAAAAGCATTAACAAAAGCTTCACTTTAAATAAAACTAATAAGTTAATCAGAACTTCTCTAAAACTATTTATTGGCTAGTTCAAACTGGAACTCTGATATTTTTAATTTTTATAAATTATTAATCAAACTTATCATTCCTTTATCAATCAATTAATGCATCTCTTAATATGGATATTAATCATCGAAACAATATTTTATCTCCTATTTATAATTTAAACAATAATCTGATATCATAAAACTTAAAATTTCATCCTCTTACAAGATTTCAATATTAGTAATTAAATCATTTGAAATTTCTGCCAATCTATTCATACAGTCATCAAATTGATTAATTAATTCCACTGCCATTTAATCGGATATATCTAAAAAACTATTAGTCTTTATTAAGGTACCATAAAGCAATCCAGAATCAATTATCAAATTTAATTTTTAAAATTGTTTTTCAATTTCGAAAAACTTTTCTTTATAAAATTTTTTCTATATTATTGACCCTGCTAAAAAAAATAAGCATAACACAATAGCAACAATTAAATTTGGAAATATGTAACGATGACCTAAACATCCTTCTAATTCATGAATTTTTTTATTCTACTGTCTTTCTAAATGAGAATCTTCTTAAATTATTGATAAATAAGAGCTTAATTTCCAATTCTTAGAATTACTATTATAGTTCTAAGTACGATCTAGTTTAGTTTCAAAAGTATCCTTTATAGTAGATAATCTGGCTATATGATTCGATATTTTTATAATATTTGTTTATTATATCAATTTAAGAATTTCAGTGATAATCTATTGTTTATCATACAAAAATTTTAATTAATAAATAACCAGACAAAAGCATATACTAGTAAATAAGATTGTTGAAATTAAATTTGTTTATTCATCATTTTAACTGTCCAAATTTTTTATTATTTCTTTATAAAAATATGAGAACATATAGTTTGTATAATTAGTAAAGTTAAATACCTAGACTTAAGATTCGTATAAGTGTTGCCTCATTTCATTATTATATTATTCTAAAATAATGTGAAATTATTCAACGTCAACTGTACTATCATAATTATTATAACTATTCAATATTTAAGATTCATTTTAATAAAGATTTTCACTATAAATTGATTAAGCTTAAGTTTGAGCCATTTGTGTTACGTACTAATTTTTATTAATTATTGAAAGTGATTATAATCTAAATAAAACATATAAATTTAATTTGATTGACAAATTTCTATGAAATTTAACTTAAGTGATGGTATTTTTGATAAATATATCATTGTCTTAGATATGTGTTTAAACTTCATAATTTTCTACAATTATATTGATAATTAATAACGTTATTACACATATAGAAAAGTATGTAAACTTTTTTAAGCAAGATAATATGAATTATTATTTTGAGATTTGATCAAGATACAAAAATGTATCTTTAAGTGTATTAATTTTATTTTTAAAAGATTGATTACTTATCAATTCTTATTTATCTTTTGTTCTTTATTTTAAATTTGATTCTTTGTTTTCTTTTTCTTTCTCCGTATCATTATTATCATCATCTTTTACTTGCTTATTGTTTACTTTTCTTTCATAAATAATTTCTTGAAATTCCTATTCTACTGCCTCTATTATTTCATCATCATCTTATTAAATATTAATACTCTAGAATTCTACTCTAGTAGTTAATAATTATTTTTTAGGTTATCTATCAGTTTATATTTTTAATAATCTAGAAGTGTTTTCAAAATCATAAGATTGCATTTTTTATTTCGTTACACTGATAGAAGATAGGTAGTTATTTAATATTATCTACCGATCATATTCTATTTTGTTTAGATATAGAAGATGATTCTTTAATTATATATTTTTAATATAATTTTAAACATCTTCATTTGATTGAGATCTTTCAGAATTAATGATTTCAATATCATTTACTGGGAATCCATTTGAAGATTTATTAATTTTGTTTGAATCAGATTTTCTAGTAAAATCAGAATTATGATAATAGGATGTGTGTTTCTATGTATAATCTTGCTTGCATTCTTTAATTTCCAAAATAAAATACCCAAAAATTTTCTTACCAATAAATATTTTTCTAAATGATAATTAATAAATTAAGCAAATTC
>JPFM01000092.1:0-149384 GCA_000733375.1 Paramecium sexaurelia | reverse complement strand
AATTAAGCAAATTCTTGCTCTATTTATTTTAAAACTATCACTAAGTTAATCTAACATCTATCCGATAGAATTATTATAATTGTTATTTAATATCAACCATTCACAACCATCAAAATTTAGATCTCTACTGTATTATACAGATTCTTCAAATTCAGATATCTAGACTATATTGGTTTTTGAATTCTATAAATAAGTTTTTTAAGAAATAAAATTGGAGAATGATAATACTGGATTAGATGAATAACATTGTTTCATAATGTAGTTAGCATTGAATACACAATTAATGTGATTTTCAGGATATTACCAATATGAAATTTAATCAGTCAGAGTATAATTTTAATGTTTTTCAATATTTTACCTAAGATTTGCTATTTATTCAATAATATTTTCTATATAATATTATATCAATGATCCCTTTTCGATTATCTCATTAATAGATATCCTTTTAGAAAAATTATCCAAAATTAAACTCTAAAGTGTAAATTCAAAAAAACCTTGAGTAATTCCATATAATCTTCCATTCATACCAAATATGATTTATTCATTATAATTTTATTCTCTTGTCAATAATGCATTGATGAAATAATCATCTTCACCTTAAATTGGTAAAATATGAATATAACAAGGAACTATATATCCTTTAGGATTCTGAATGTAAGTAGATTCACCTTATTGAGATAAATGAGATTATCCTTTCTAGATAAATACTTCAGTCAATTAATCATGAATATTAGCCAAATAAGATGGCATTAAATCTAAACTTGATTTAATAACTGTTATTTCTTATATGGAGGTTTCTAAAAATTAACTCATCTATTCATAATTTGGCTTTATTAGTTTATTTATATTATAAATTAAAGAAGTTGTTAACAACATTGACCTATCTAATGTAAATAACAAATATACTCATTACTAATTGATTGCTATCTATAGTCATGAATTACTAATATTTTTCAAATTTGAATACTTCATTAATCCTTTACTCCATTAATAAAGCCTTATATATTTTAAGTTTGATACTTTTAAAAGGTCCACTTTCGCAACACAATAATATACTTATTACAATCTTAAACTAATCACATCTAAATTAGAAGTTCCTTTTAATTTGTGATTTTATAGATCATAAATTTATTCAATCTGTTAATTGAGTTATTTGATTTGTAATCCTACTCTTTAAGTTGATTTATAAAATTATCCTAAATCAAATTAATTCATAATTGTTTAATTCCAAAATTTTATAAGATTTTCTATAAATTTCAAAAGTTAATTTATTATTAATTAACTTACTATTTAAGACTTATAAGATGTATAAATATGATTATTTATTTCAATTTTAGATACATTTAATTTTTGAAAAGTTAATAAAGCTGATTAATAATATAAGTTTTCACTTTATTCCTTGTGGAGTTCAACTAATGCACGTAATGGCCATTTTTTTGATACAAAATTTGCATAAATTAATTTTTCTCTTTCATTTCTTGCTTTTCTTTTTATTATGCATTCAATGATATCATAAAAAGCTTTACATTTCAAACATTTATGATTGTTTTTAAATATTTATAATTGTATTCTTGCTTATTTGTCAATTAAACAATTTTAATAGATTTTCTCTGCCAATTAACATACTAGTAAGGAATCCCCTTCTATAAGTATTTAATGAATTTTGGTGTTCAATAGTTGGCTATAGAATAGCCAAACCACAGTTGAAATTATTAAGTAATCCATAAAAGTAAAATTAACTAATAATACAATGTTCAATACAAAAAATATAATATTCAATCTTACTTTTTGATTAGATGATTTTGTAATCTTTAATGCATTAATAAGTATATTTGATAACAATATTATCATTTGAAAAGTAAATGACAGCCTATTGTCATAAAATGATAGATAAATAGTAAAAAACTCGCACACTTTTATTAACAATCTCAGTAAAATGATGTTATCACTAACATTTTCATATTAATTAAGATAATCTCCTCTCTAAAAAAATACAATTAGAAATGTTATGGATATAGAAAATGTTATATTTATTAAAGCTATTACAAAATGATAAATTGATTATGTAAAGCATAATTTTATATTTAACCACAGAATTGGGATAAAGCATACATTAGTATAGACATTTAATACCACATTAATGATATTAATTAACATTCTCCATTTCTATGCATTATTTATATAGCTAAGTAAAAGATTTGCAAATAAAATTATAATAAGAGTGACATTGAAAATTAAAAAGAGAATCTGTATGAAACTGAAGTATTTTTAATCAATTAGGTTAAAGATAAATGTTCCTCTAATCAGAGAATAGATAGTGCTATTATTAATTAAATATCTACATAATATCTGATTATGGTTTGAATTCTCCACTTAATTTGAAAAGCTATGTCAAATATAAAAAATAGGTCATTCCTTAAAATTGCAAACTTAATGAGTTTTAATCTAAATTTATCAAATAATGAAAGCTTCTACACTTGTATATTAAGTTTTTCATTTTAGATTAAATGTCTCCAAAAAGAAAAGAAATTAATTAATAAACAAAATAATATTACACTAAATTAAGTTTAATTCCAATTTACATTAATCTCTATGTTTCATTATTATCATGATATATATTAAAGAACTATTTAATATTTTATGATTACATTTTTTCACTTAATACATTTAATTAAAAATTATAATAAAATAATCAATTACTACAAATTGATAATCATTACAGAGTTAAAGGATAAATTAAAGAAAGGTTTTTTTTATCTTTTTTAATTTAAAGAAAGAATTTAATTATACTAATAATAAAAAAGAGAAACACTCATTTGAAAAAATTTTCTCTCATTATTATTTCAATTTTTCATCCATTTGTTTTAATACTTTAACATATAGATCTAATTAATTTTGGCAATTTTCTATTTCAAGTTAATATTATTCTATTTATTATTTTAATTTATCTTTTTCAGCTTCAGATTTAACTTTAGCTTCATGCTCTTAATTCAACTCCCTAATTAAATTAACTTTTTCTCTATTTAAGTCTGCTACCGTATCTTATAAAGAAGACACTTCTTCAGTAGAATTGAATGTTTGATTTGCTTATGTTTATAATAATTTTTTTAACTCTTCATTTTCCCTAGTTATCTATTAAATTTAAATATAAAAATTCTTTTTGATTTACTCCACTTAATTCTAGAATTATTCCTTTGTTAAACTATCTTATTATTTTTAAATTTATTTTTATTGAAACTCTTCAACAACTTTTATTAAACTTTGTATTCTCGATTCTAAACCTGTTTTAATTTTATTTTATTGTGTGATTTACTCATTTAATTTATTTATGACATTCTAATAAATTTATAACTAAATATAATTACTTTTAATTCTAAGATCTATTCATTTAATGAAATAGCCTCTTTTGTTAACTCAGTATTCTATTTCTTTAATCTCATTAATTCATTATTATTATTTTCCTTATTAACTGATTGGCTTTTTTTTGTTGTCTACTGTTTAAGACTTTATTGTCTATCGATCTCAGCTTATTAACTTTATTTATGATTAATTTAAACTAATAGTAATTCAATATGAACTTCATGTTCCTCAATTTTACTTTCTTAAGCTTTTATCTATAAAAAATATATTTATTTATTGTTTACTTGTTTTTATTGTTACTCACTCTCCAAAAGTAATTATTTATTAAAAATCTCAGTTTTCTATAATTTTTCTGTTAAAATTTAACATTAATCTCTTAAGTCTTTAATTATTTAATAAGATTCCTCTAACTTTTAAGTTATCATAAATTTATCCTTGCTCATAACTTCATTAGTATATAAGTGTTTTCTTTCGGACTCTTGTAAGATCCTTAAATTATGTTTAAATTCATTTAATTCTTTAATATATGATTGAATTTGTATTGATTATTCTTCAAAAGTCTAATTCTAAATTTTATACTAAATATACTTATAAAATCTAATACTTTATTTAATAATTCGTCATATTGACAATGTAATTCTTTATTCAACCTATCTAATTTAATATATTTATCTCTATATCCTTCATGATCATTCTGTGCATTTTTTTAAATCTATTCAAATTATTCATAAATAACTTCCTTTTCTTTAAGAATTTAGTCTTATTAAAATTGTAACTTTTTAATTTATTATTTAAGTTCATTATTTTACTTTAACTAACTATCATTAGTTTATTCAAGTTCATCTATCTATTAGATCATATATTTCATCTTATTAATAAATATGATATATTACTTTTTTGATTGAGGTTTCTTAATCCTAAGATAACTGAGTTAATTAGGTTTCAAGGTTAAAATTGTTATTTTGCAATCTAGTATTATTTTAGTTAGTATTTTCTAAATCTTTATGATATTTGTCTCTTTCTTATTCTAATTTAAGAGAGAGAGATTAATAATTGTCAAGCTATTCAATTAATTATTAATTCTAAATGATATAATAGTATTAAATACTTATTTTTATAAATTTTGGACTTGATTAGTTAATTCATTAATTTAATTTGTCAAATCTTTAGTATTTTCAGCAGAGCTTTAAAAACAAGTTTTAAACTAAATTAATTTTTCATCAAATTATGTAGTCAATTCATCTTTCTCCTTTTAGATTGCATCCAAGTTGTATAGTAATTTAATCTATATTTATTTAAGTTCATTTGTTTATTTTAGTAAGATATCTGTTTATTTTTCATAATCTTCATTCGAGCTTACAAGTAATTTGATTTGCTTTTAGTATTATTCAATTTATATAGAATTAGTAATTTAAGTATCTTCTAATTGTTAATTTCTTTCTTATAATAAATTAATTTCTTCTTATTATTGCTAATTTATTTTTTGCATTCTCTCAAATGATTCAATAATTTTAGTTAATTCTTATTCCATTTTAAATCTAATTTCAGATTACTATTATATTTATAGCTGTAATTCTTAATTTTCAGATTAGAATTATTTAATTTGTTGTGTTTATTGAGAGATAGTAGTTTAATAGTGATTTTCTGTTTGATCCACTTGAATAATCCTATCTTTAATATCTTCTAATTGAGTGTCTTTTTAATTTAATAGATTAAGTAATCGTCTAACATAGAATTAATTATACTTACTTTAAATTAGTATTCAACTCATCATTTTCGTTTTATAGTTGTTCATTCAAATCAATTTATTTAGCTAACATGTTACTAAGAATTTCCTTTGATCTTTCTGGTTCCATAATTTGAAATTTAAAAATATATAATAATATAAAAAGGATTGAATACAATAATTTAACGTAATAAAAATCAATGTTATGGAAATTAATGCCAATCAATTAGTACTTGCTTAAACGATTCCAGTGAGATTATTACGAAAACTTAAACCTGAATCATAAAGATTTCATTAAGTTCTAATATCAAGTGATTAATAATGATAAGAAAGCTTTAAACTAAGAGAGCTTTGATTAATAGATATTTTTAAAATGAAAAATAATCAGATTTTATATTGAATCTTAAACCATAAGTCATTCAGCTACAAATGATTCTGTTGTTGTATCAATCAGAGTAATCTGTCAAGATTTTTCATATTAAAATGAACTCGATTGCTATACGAAAACCCTTTAGTAATTAAAAAAAATAAGCTAGGAGAAAATCATGTTGAAGTTGCTTTAACATTAAATCATATTGGAAATTCTTGTAAACATTTGGAAGAATAAAGTCTACAATATTATCTAATAAAATTGAATTTAAAAAAATAAAAATAAGATAAAATATTATTGAAAAAAGTATATGATAAAAGTTAGAATTTTTTTGCAGATGCTTTAGTTATATTAAAGTAACTTAATCTGGAGATGATCATCTGCTTGCTGCTACAAAATATGGTAATTTAGGTATTTTATTATGTTAAATTGGAAACATTTAATCAGCTTAATAGTGCTTGACAAAATGTATTTAAATCTCAGATAAAACACTTCCTAAAACCATCCTGATTCTTTATTTTATAAGGAATAATTGTAAGAAATATGATAATGATTATTATTATTAATTTAATCATAGTGGTTATATTTAAGCTTTCTTTACATTTAATTTTTTTCTTAAATTTTTACTTTATTTATGCAAAGTCAATAATTTTGAAAATTTAATATTTTTTTTCTAATTTGTATCTTCTTATTTAATTTCTCTCACATTAAAATTGTCAGATTTAAATTTATATTTATGAATAAAAGAGTAAGGATACATTAGATATCGGACAAATTATTTAAAAACTTAAGGTATATTTTATTATTCTTTTAATTTGACTTTATAAAATTCATTATATATTGCTAAGATTTAATCTACGTTATTATGAATATTATAAAATTTATACTACTTAACACTCTCAATTTAATCAAATTTTTCATGTTTCTAATTATTCAGTTTAATTAACATTTATAATCTCATTTTCAAAAATTCCATATCTTAAATATCCTTTTCCATCCATTCAATATTATGATCTTCAATATATTTTAATCGTTTTTTTATCCCATTTAATAATTATCTTTATTCAGATTCTTTGTAATTCTCACTGTTCAAAGATGCTAAAATATTTTTTGTTTATGCCTTTGAACTCTTACGATTTGTAATTTTATTCAAACTTTTCACAACTTCTACAGCTCTTTTAAATTTTTTAATTCCTCTAAAATTCTATAAAGGAACTAAATCTTCATCTACTAATAATGAAATTGATTTTTTAGTGATTTTATTTATTTAACTTTTTTTTGAGCTAAAAAAATTCATTGCTCCTTAAATATCTTCTTTAGTTTCTTCTTTAATAGAATCTTATTGAAGATTATTATATGGTTTAAATATATTCATCTATTGAATTTTATTTTTCTCAATTTCATCATCTAGTTCTTCATAAAATAGACATTGTTTATAATTATCAGCTTAAAATAAATCGCTGGTTTCTTATATAAGATCAATATCATTATATGCTGAAAAATAACCATGCTATCTTTTAGGATTTCTTCTAAATTTAAATCTAAATGTTTCATTTCTTTTTTATTCTCTTGAAAATTAATGTTTTTTAACTAAATATTCTTTGTCTGGTATAAAATGAACTAAAGGACAATCAATAACTTTATGAGAAACATTTTTACAAGAAAAACAAGCTAATTTAAGAAATTCAGAGTCAGAATTATATATCAAATCATCATGCATTTCTCTAAAAACTTCATAATCTTCTGGAAATTCTGGAATGATTTTAAGAAAATCATCTCGAGATAATAGTAGTAATTTAGAAAACCCTATACTTTTAAATCTTTCTCTTGCTTTAATTCCAGTAATGAATGACATCAAGCCAAGACTACTTCCTTTCGATACTGTATTCACTATTGATATTGAATTATACGACACATGGTTTTATAACATTTCATTTTCAATAAATATTTGAATATGTCCTTCTTCTACAAAACAAATAAATTAATTCATTTTTTAACTAGGAAATAAATGATCAAAATCAATTATGTTCTCTGGTTAAACTACAATTGATTTGATTTTTTTAACCAACTTTTTTTTTAACTATTCACTAAAATGATTCTTAAATAATGGACAATTATTTAATATCATTGAATTAGCTTCAAACTAAAGACTTTCTCTTAAATTTTCTGATAATTAATTAATAATATTTTTTTCCTCTTCAGTTTCTTCTTATTAGTTACATTACCAATAATAATTAAGATATTCTCTAATCTTAAATTACAATTCGTAACTTATCTTCTTATGTTACATATATGTATTAATTGTTTGTACCTTTTTTCTTTTTTCTTTTGAATAAAATGAAATCTTATCTATAATTGCACCTACAGTACTTACACTGTATGATAATTAAATACTACAGATCATCATAAAAATAATACAAAGTATTGTCTCAAAAGTACTTTATGGAGTAATATCACCATATCCAACAGTAAACATTGTAACAGTAGAAAAATAAAATGAATATAAATATTATATATTCCAATCTGCTTCTTCTAAATGTTTTAAATTTAACCAAGTTTTGTGATCATTTTTATATGAATAACTTCCAACCCAAAACCAAAGGCAAGAAAATATATGTAAAACAAAAAAAAGCAAAAATATCAATTTCCCTAATTCTAATAAAGAACTCACTTATTTAGATAAATTTAACGCTTCTTCAATCTATTCTGATAATTTAGATATATTCTTATATTAAATAAGAAACAGCAATAACAATAAATAATACCAACTTTCAGTTAATCTTACTTACTATGATTAAACAACCTAAATAATCAAATATGTTAACAGAATCAAAACTGATAAAATATCAAATCCGTAAGTTTTAGTGAAAACATATTAAGCTATCTTGCTTCTATCAGTTACTATTTGTCCAAATTCATAATAAGCATTATTAAAACTTAATACAAAATCTATTATCAATAAAGTCAGCATTAATGATGTTGGAATTATTAAGATATCAAACATAAATGATTCCATTTCCCATGCTAAATCCATCGGAATTACATATATAAAATAAAATCTTGCTAAAGTAACAACAGCATCCCAAAGCATTTTCAATTTTGATTCTGGATATATCAATGGAATTTTGTTTATACAAGTATTCCATTTTATTCTTAATGATGATAGAAACCTATTTAATTTTATCATAAATTCGTTTTCTATCTACAATACTTGCTTTACTATAATTGGTCGCATTTTTATAGTATTTTCTCTAAATAAATTTAAATCAAATGTAGCTCCCAAATCATTAATCACATCAAAATGATACTTATCAAACATTGAATTTAACTTTTTTTTAAATGAAATCTTATGTACAAATTTTTAAATAAGGAAATATTGAAAAAAATCTCTATATACTCTCTCCTAAGTTGAACTTACACTATTTCTTTATGTTATTAAAGTTATTTATTTTTTCTCTGAAGAATCATTTGTTGGCTTAGTTAAATTCATATTGTTTGGAGAAAGAGGAATTGAATTAATATGTTGTTAGTAGTCTTAATCAATCGAATTCTGACTTACATGATTACCTTTACTCTAGAACTTACTGACTGAAAAACAAACATCCGATAAAGAATTGTTAATAAAATCTTAGTATTCATCCATAGGTTACTCTGTTATCATCAGCTATGGAATTTGAGAAGACATCGAATTTCTTAAATTAACAATAAATAATATAATATTCATTCCCATTTTAACTATTCAAAATTTCTATTTAATATAAGTTTAAATATTAATTCACAGTCTTTAATGACTATTTTTCTCAGTTTTAAATAACAATCATATTATTTTTATTATTGATATTTGTTTCATTTTCAAATATTAAAACTTCCATTAAACAATATAATTAATATCAAAATCCATAAATATCTTAAATCTGTAATTATTAAAATCTAAATGCTTATAAATTATTCCTCTTTGGTATTAATAGATATCATCTACATTTTTAATTAAAAAATTAACTTCGAATATAAAATCTAGATTACTTTTATTTTTTTTCTTAATCATACAGATTTGTAATTATTGTTCGCCTTAAGAAAAAATAATTTCAATTAAATAACTATTAACTTAATTAATTCTTACTTGTAATAACTTTACATCTACTTATAAAAAAAATTATTATCAAAATAATCAACTTTCTAAAAAATAACTGTAATTCTTTATTGTGTTAAGTTTAAGGACACTACTTCTTGATTTAAGTTATGTTTTATTAAAGATTGTTCTCTTTTTGTTTTGCATAATTATTATTTTAAAATTCAAAATAATTTGATGAAGTAGCTCAATTTTGTTTTACATTTTGTTATCTTATGCATTTCAAAAGTTATTATAATGTTCTTAATTAAAATAACCAGATATTCATTTTTGGCTTAGTTTGTTAAAGATAATCGTAATTGTTAAATCAAAAGAATGAATTTTTGATATCTTTTGCTACTAACTAACATATATCTACAAACTTCAGGCTTTGTTTGATTTTAATTTGTTTTTAGAGACATATTTTTTTAGATAATCAATAAAGGACTTAAATGAGTAGAATCAAATTATTTAATTTTTTTAAAAGAAACTTTATTTGTTTAATAATAAAAAATCGATATAAATAAGATTAGTTAAATTTTTGAACAATTATAGAATGCTTTTTGTAATAATTAATTTAATTAAAAAATTTGTAAATTATAATATAAATTACAACAAATTTAAAATATGATATGAGAATTATTAATGAAAACTATCATAATATTTTTTTCATAAAAATTAAGAATCTCTTCCTATATTCATAAGGGTTTTATGAGGATGTATCTAGATTGGAATCTAATTTCATAAACTTTTTGGCATATTTTTCTGTAATTTTTTATAAATTATATTTTTGCAAATAGTCAATGATTCCAATATGATAATAGAAACCTTTTTAAGTTGTACTTGGATAGCAGTGTTGTAATTTTGTTAATTTTTAATTAATAATTTTTGTTATCACTTCATCATCTTAGATTTCATCGGAAAGTTAAGATTTATAAAAGCTAAACCAATCAACAAGCATTAAGCATAAAGAATAGTCCATAAAGCCTAAAGATTTTAAAAACAATGTGTCTATTTCTAATTATTCATAAATCATGGTGCAATTTTCGGGACTTATATTAATTTTTTTTTCCAATTTTAAAAAATCTAAATCTTTTAATACTTTATCGCTTGTTATAATAATTTCTTGTTATTAACAGTTTAAATCAACAAGTGATTTAGTAGATTTAATAACTTCTCTATCATGACTACTACCTTTAAGATCAAATATTCGATTAATTGCCATTTTATTAATTTTACCAATGTTTTTCATAAGAATCATTGAGATTCTTCCGATTTCAAATCCTTCAAATGTATAAATACCTAAAATCTTAGCAATTAATGTATTTGAGTTACCAGTGCAATGCCAGAAATATTATTCGATAATTTCAGTTAAAGTTTAAAGTTCTGTCATACTTATAGTTTTCAATAAAACTTTATTATTATGATTAAAGAAAAAGAATTCTCCTGACTTTCCACCAGTAGTTTAAGCACATTCTTTGATTTGATCTTAGTTGGTTTCAAGATCTAAACAATTTGAGATATCTAAATGATCTGAATCTTGTTTACTAATAGATATGATAAAAATAAAAATACGTGAGAATATCAAATATGACAGGAGCATATGAAATCATTTTGAATTTCTTATTTTAGGTTTAGAATTAATCTTAAAAATTTGATTTCAAAAATAATTAATTAACAGTAAAAACTATTTATTCATTATAATCTTGATTATTTTAATGCCTTCTAATTTTTTTATAATGTTAGGTTTAATTAATACATTATATTTTATCTTTTTCTTATATTAAAATTAAGGCCAAAATTCTTTTAATAATTTCACTTCTTAATTGATTAGTAAGTTAATGAATAAATGGATCTTCTAATTTATTTTAAATAGTCAACTATCTGTTTCTTCCATTTGATGTAACTGTATTAGTTCTTAAATAGTCAGATTATGAATGTGGTTTTTTGAAAGTTTATTATTATTCTAATGTTAATTGAAAAGAGTTTTATTCAATTAATGATTGAGTAAGACCATCAAGGCTAATTTTTTTTTATTATCTTAAATTTTATATAATAAGAATTAATACATGCTAGATTATTAATATGATTGCTCAATCATAGAAATATCACTAGTATCTAATTATTATCTATTTATGAATAAGTATTTTCTTATATGCTTTAATACAAAGGGATCAGAAAATCTTATCATTGGTATAATAATAGGATAAATCACAGCAGATATTTACGCAAAAAATCCAAGAATTGCTAACCAACCTTGATCAGCATTACTGCAATTATGGAGCATTTTATTAATTTGATTCGTGAGATAAGCAGCCATTGCAAATATAATGAAACTAGTCATTATAGCAGATTATGCTATAAATAATTTTGTTATGTAGTGAACAAAATTTATTCCCTATTCTTTTAATTTACTCTAAAATGATACTGCAAATTTGATACAGTTGAATGATAAGCAAATTCTTATTTGATATATTATCTCGCTGTGATTGCAATGACATAAAAACTAAGTAACAAAATGATAAAGGTAAATGGTGCACTTGAAGAAAGAGTGACTCCACATAGGAGGCTTTCTTAAAAAGAAATGAGTGAAAATATTGCATAAACCATTGATATTATCCATGTAGCTAAATGACCTTACCATTTATTAATTTTCTTTGCTTAAAGTGTGAATATAAGTCTTATAACCATATGCATATATAATTGAATCGTATATGAATATATTAATAAGACGGAGAAAGTGAAAGCTACAAGGTTGATATAACACAAGGGACTAGATAAATAACTCGTTTCTCCCAGTAATTAGACAATAGAATCTGTTAAACTAATAAATTTTCATATTTACTTACTAATGCAACATTACAATTAATTCGCCTATACACATTCCAAAATATATATCTCCAGGACTTTTGTGCAATTTAGGAATTCTAAAGAAAATGTAAATGTAAAACAACGAAAGCACTACTCCTATTATGGAAAAAGTCAAAACAATCCAACATGTTACAGTGTAAAATTTTGCAAGTTGAATCATATTAATAAATATTAATAAAATGTAATAAGTATTTAAGAAAATTGGTACTCATAATGGAGCATTCCACGTCGACGAAGTTTTAGCTTGTGCTATGTTGATAAAATATACTAATGAATTTAAAGATGGAATAATTACTAGATCAAGAGATCCCGCTATTTGGGCCTAACAAGATATATTGGTAGATGTAGGAGGAATTTACGATCCAAAAACACATCGTTATGATCATCATTAAAAGGAATTCTAAGATTCTTTTTCTAAAGATTTTCACATTCGCTTAAGTAGTGCAGGTTTGATCTACAAACATTTTGGATTAGAAATTATTTAGAATCTTATTAATCACATTAATGCAACTGTAGAAACTACTCTTTAAATAGTAATTATATTTGCTAAATATTCTTTATAGGAAAAAGTTGATGAAAAGTCATTAAATATTATATATTTAAAATTATATAAGAATTTCATTTAAAGCATAGATGCTATTGATAATGGAATCAATTAATACCCCAATTAAGAATAAATTAAATATTAAATCAATACTCATCTATCCGCAGTTGTTAATAGATTTAATCCAATTTGGTGTGAAAAGAATTAAGATGAAAATGCTAAATTTCATTAAGCAATTGAATATGTTAATTATGAACTCATTTCTCAAGTCAAATCAATATATTTGTAATTATATAAATCATTTCTTTATAGAGGATGGTATCCTGGAAGAGTTTATGTAGCTTAAGCATTCGAATCCAGATTTGAATAAGATTAATCTGGATAAATTCTTAAATTACCAATGGCTTTACCTTGGAAAAGTCATATATTTGATATAGAATAAGAAAAAGGATGTGTTGGTTTAATTAAATTTGTTTTATATCCAGATAAAAATGAAGGTTGGAGAGTATAAGCTGTATCAACTAGTGAGGATAGTTTTGAAAATAGAAAATCTTTAAAATAAGAATGGAGAGGAGTCAAAGATATGGAATAATTGAAAACCATATCTGGAATAGATGACATTGTATTTGTTCATGCTAGTGGATTTATTGGAGGGGCAAGATCTTATGAAAATTCATTGAAAATGGCTAAATTAAGTCTAGAATGATAAAAATATATAAATACATCAATTGATCCTATTTTAGTATCTTTATGTTTTAAAAGTAATACTGAAATTATAAATATATTATATATATATATAATTAATAATGGAATGTGAATCACCAGTTATAAAGAAATACCCAATTGAAAATATTTTAAATGATGCATCTGGTTTATTAAAAAAGGTATAATAATGTAACATAAAAGAATGGTAATCGAAAGGTCATCTTAATGTTAGATAAACATTTCATGAGTTACTCTCATAATGAATTGAACACACTTAATATACAAATAAGTAGGAGACTTATGAGAGCAGCATAAAGTTTAATTAAGGAATATATTCATGGTGATAATATTTCAAAAGTTGATTTATTACTTGATAGATGCAATTTGTACACTGCGATAATATACATAAATATCTAAAGAATGCTTAAAAATGAAAGAGGAACTGAACATTATGAAGAATTAAGTTCTTCTTAGATTGAATAAAAGATAGGATTGAATAGATTAAGATAAAGAATTAGATAGACTATTTGTATACCTGGAAGTCTAATAAAGGTTGCTCATTTGAATAAATTGAAAGAAAAAACTAAAAGTATGAGATACATATATAGAAATAGTTAAATTTTATTTGAATGAGTGTTGGACATTATTACTAAAATAATTAATTTTATATGCTAAATTATTTAAAATAACAAATGAAGTACCTAACAGTATAAAAATGATGCATAAAATTGAAAAGATTATATAAATTAAAGAAATGTAACATACAACAAATATTGAATTGATCAAAATATTCGTTGATCATTATTAAAATTTCGGGTAATTGTACTTTTAATTATGTGAATTCAAAAATTCCCTTAAATAATATGAAATTGCCTTTTCTTATTTGTAATAACTAATTTTCATTATTCTAAATAAAAGAAACACACCAAATGTTATTGATGATTCGGATTTATAGCCTGTGGAATAATATATTATGAAATTAGTCATGATATTATACTTATAATCTTTATGCTATGAATATTTGTCGAAATATTCGAAAATGAAAGAATGTATTCATTTAGCCTAATGGTTCTGTAATGAAGTTTTAAGATTAGAAGATGAACATTAATTAAGAATTTTAATCTTCAGTAGAGCTTAAGACATTTCAAAGTATATAGAGAATATTTTAGCTGAATGTGAAATTAGACATATCATATTTACATTTTTATCAGATGATAATAATCCTGAAATGAAGGCAATATCATCATAAGCAAAAGACGATTACTAGTAACTACTTAATGATAAATTTTATCTCAAATTTCGAATTGAACAACTAAACAAATAATAATATTTCAAATTAAATCCAATTCCTGTTAAACCTCCATCTCCTTACATATTATATAATGTTCCCAAGGGAAGTAGAACAGAAAGAGAACTTACATAATAATAAATTTCAAAAAATTACCAATCTTTTACAACATAAGATGGATACGACTAACATAAATTAGTTACTTCAGATAGTGATTCGAAATTAATTAAATAAAATTCTATATCATCATTTTCTAGAAGAACTAGACCAACAGATTTTACACAATATTGTAGAACTGAGTAATCTGATTACCCTAAATTAGATTCTGAATTAGCTGGAGTTATCGTTAATTAATTAAAAAAAGAATAAGCATTCTATTCATTAGCTGATATTGAAAGAACTTGTAAAGATGAACTAAATGAAAATGAAAGATAATAATAAGATTGTGAACTAGGAAGAGCTATCCTTTTATTTAAAAGATAATTTAGTAAAAATGCTATAGCAGAACCGAAGGAAACAGATTCTTTGAAGTAATTAAATAATGAAATTAAAACTGAATTTTAATTAATTTCTGGTTATTTAGAAGCTCAAGAAAGATTGAAAAAAAAAAGATAATAATAATAAATATATGAATAATCTCTTAAACCTAAACCTAAAACGAAAACTCCATTTAGAAAATTACTTATTAAACATTGTAATACCTTAGGTTTAAAATAAACAAAAAAAAAGTTGTAAAATTTAGAGGAAGAATCTGCTTTAATGAAATTGTATTAAAAAATATCTGGATAAAAAGAAGAATAAAAACCGTAAATTAATGAAGAATAAATTATTAGAAATATGATTTAAACTAACTTAAACGTATATCTATTATATATAATATAAAGGCAATCAAAGTGATCATGGACGATAATTAAAAAGAACAAGAAAAAGCTACAAAATAATTAAAATCACGTAGACACATCTCTGAATAAATATAAACTAAACATGAAAAGTCTCCTAAAAATTGTTAATTCAGAGAAACTTTTAAAGGTTTAGCTGGATCAACATAATATCTAAGTAGTAAAGGATAAGCTACTAAAAGTGTCATTTCTTTAGTAGAATTAGCTAATATTAAAAGAAAAATGAATCAAGTTGAATCTAAAAAAGCTGTCAGATACTCTGAATTATTTAGGAGTTAATTATGATTATATAATTATAATATATATAAATTATCATATGTAAACAGAGTCAAGTAATTTAATAAATCCCTTGGAACTGTTAAAAGATAGTGGCATCCCTAAGCATTTACTTTATTAATCAAAGATAGAAGTTGACCATTTAATTTGTCCTATCTGTTTAAATATTTTATGGAAACCAGTTGCTTGTGGATAGGATAAATGCTTCTAATCATATTGCGAGGTTTGCATTAATAAATGGATTCGAGATTAAACAGGAGATGCAGTTTTGCAAGAATCACTTTATTCTTAATCTTTAATTATTGCTCCTGATTCTGGATCTGGATCACAATATAGTTCTTAATCTAGTTCTTTTTCTGAAATGCCTCAATAAATTCATATTGAAACTACATTACCAAATTGTCCAAAATGCAAAAGACAATTTAAAAAAACATCTATACCAATAATTCATAATTTATTAGATTCAATATAGTTGAGTTGTATATATGAAGAATGTACAACAAAGCCAGGGTATGAATAGTTTCAAAAACATATTTTGTAATGTCCTTTTAGAAGAATAAATTGTTCTGGATGTGGAGTTTAATAATTATAAAGTGAGTTAGTATAACATGAAAACTAATGTGAATAAGTTTGTATTGAATGTTAGAAATGTTAAAACAAAATGTCAAGAAAAGAATTTTAAAATCATTCTATTGATGTAAATTAATATTATTAATTTAGGATTGTGTGTAATTACAATTTAATAATAAGAATAATCAAATTGTATAATTACAATAAAAGATAGATGAATTAAATCAAAAGAATATATTATTAGAATAAAAGATTTGCAAAATGTTAAAAGGAGAAGCGTTTGATACTCTTCATTAATTTTCATTCAAGACTATGTTTACTTAGAATTATTAATTTACAGGTAATTAAGCTATAGAGGCGAAATTAATTCGTCCATCCTTTAATTTACAAAAACAAAAAAATGATTTTCTACACTTTTATATTAATTATAAAATAAAAACATAAGCAATTTAAGGAATTATTTGGAGAATGAGGATTTAAACTCTGAAAGGTAATTTATTGATTGGTATTTGTTCTACATTATGTCATTATTCAATTGATTTTATAATAAATAAACTTGGAGAAATTAAAAGAAAAGAATGGAATGAAAACAAATATAAACTATTAAGAAAATGTAATTTTACATTCAGTGAAGGGGACACTCTAACTTTTTAATTTATGCCTTTATAGTAATGTTTAAGAATAACAAATGAAAATAGACATATAATTTGTCGATTTGAATCAACCGAAATAATTGAGATGGGAGATTCCTTTTTTAGTTTTTTCAGTTTAGAAAATCAAGATGACTCTTTAATTTTTATTTGATAAATATATATAAGTATTTATTAATTTTTTATTTTTAAATATCTAACTTGGATGTGTTTTAACTAATAATTAAAATAATTAATGAGAAATTTAAACACTGAAAAACTTTTTAAAGAAATTTACTTTTTAATGCATCCTTTGGTTTCTTAAGAGTCAATTAAAGGTCTTTTGATTATTTTTACAGTCTTAAACAAAGCATAGGAGTTGGATATTATTAATAATCTAAATTAAGAATCTCATTAAGAAATGGAGTATTAATATATATTAATTTTAGGATTGTAAGTTAATTAGCATCATATAGTTTTGTTATTAATGTTCTTACTAATGACTAATTGATTTTAGTAATTATCGGTTTTTTTGTTTTGCAGATGATCTTTATTATAGTTTTCATTTATTTTAGAATATCAAAGTCAGTATCGATGATTTTACATACAATATTACATTTTTTCTTATTGCATTATACCCTAATCTTTTATATTCCTATAACATACTCATCATTATACTTTATTTCATAAGAATCAGTATGTAAGTAAAGTTAATTTTGTAATTCAGGAACTTAGATAGCTTTAATAATCATTTGCATTCTAAATTTGAGCATCTCTTTAATTATTAACTCTATGCATATATATTTTGGAAGAGCTGATTCGCTTATGGGAGATAATCATATTTTGATGCTAAATTACTCCTTTCTTAATAATTTTGTTATATAAATTGGGCTTTTTACAAGTATAGTACTTAAAAGCATTGAAATTTTGCAACCTTTAAGGTTTGCATTAATTTTGATTAAATATATCCTTACTTTACTATAAACAATAAATAAGATTAATTCAAAATATTATGCGTTGATTGACATTATTTCGATTACATCATCAATTTCAATTTTAATTAAATTATCAATGTTTGAATTTCTTATAATCCTTACATTAATATGGTCAGTATTTTTTTAAATGGTAGATGTAATAGAAAATTATTATGTTACTTTAAAAGATTAAGGTAACTTAATCACATTACAAGTAAATATTTTTATCAAATTATAGAAAATAGAAGATGCAAATAGATTAGAAACAAAGATTCAATCTAGAATTATCCTTAAAATAATCGAAAAAATACATAATTGCAAAAAATGTTAGTATCCATCCTAATTTGTTGAATGTATATTTAGAAGAATGGCAAATAAAGAAAAATAATAAAATAATCATGTTGTTTCTTTGTTTTGTGATTATGTAAGTAATCATGCTCCATTGAAAGCATTAATCAGACTCCTATTATTAAATCCTAATGATTTATATTATAGATGTTGGCAACACAATTTAGCAGAGGAACTTAACAAAAGAAGTAAGTAATTCTAAAAAGAAGCATAGAATAAAACATCTATGAAGAATACAAACGAACATTAAAACTCTTTAGATGTATAAACTGTTTACAACACTTCACATTCATCTTAAGCATTATTTCCTTATTTAATAGACACAATATAATCAAAAATTAACTTTTGGAATAAATTAATAAATGGATATTAACATATTGATTAATGTTTATAGGAATCATTAAAAACTGCCAAAAAAATGTTAAATTGTAGAGATGAAGTTGAATCTAGATTTGATTTACTTTACAATAAATTAAAAAATTAATAAGGAACAGATATCTTAAGTTTAAGGATTATCTAAATTTATTATTGTGGAATATACACTAATTAATTTTAAGCATTCTAAATTGAAAAAACAATTGACGATCTATTAAAAAGTGAGAGATTTAAGTAAGATGAATCATTAGATAACATTTAATTAGTTTAAGGTAATTTTATTTAAATAAATTTAATAGATCGATTGATTATATTGAAATCTAGTTTTGTATCAAAAAGAGGGGAATTAATAGATGTTAATTATAAATAAATGGCAAAGTTTTTAAACTAAAGTGAAGAAGCTTGCAAATTAATAAAGCATTGTTCATAACTTATGCCAGGTTATTTATCATAAGTCCATGAAAAATTAATGGATAATTATATGTAAAATGGGTATTCAAAATTAATGATTCATGGAGAATCATCCTTTTTTGAGAATCCATCTGGATACATTGAACCTTGTAGTATTAATTTGTTCAATTTTTATGATGGTAGAGATGATTTCATTCTAAATATGATATTAACTAAAGAATAATGTTAAAGTGAAACTATATTATTTGGTATTGATGGTAAGATCTTAGGAATAACTCAACAATTTTTTAATGATGCTATAAGATCTAATTCTTAATTAACAAAAACAGTTACTAATTCTGCTACAAAAACATTTGAAAGCGGGGTTAGTTCTATAATAAATATTAAAGATTTCTTATAAAAGCAACCTTTAATTCAATTTTATATACCAAATATTCTCAATTAAGTTGAAGAACTTAGAAATCAAATATGCTCATCTTCTAATTATTTAATGAATAATTAAAAATCTACTTGGATGATCCCTATAAATCATTCTGAATGTCTATAATAAATGTAACTATTATTATCCCAATTTAAGAAAAAAAGTCAAGGTACTTAAAAACCTAGCTAAAATTTTTAATCATATAAATCTTAAACTTATTCAAAGTATTCAAATTATACTAATAACACTTAATAAGATTTCTATGATAAAAGCGACATCGAAAAAGAGATTTTAGATCAAATAAATATAGACAACATTCCTATCATTCTGTTACATCCAGAATTAGCAAACTCTTTAAAAGAGTTGGTTGTTTTTGAAGATATATAAAAATAATCAGTATAATTAGGTATATTTTATAGTTTACAATTCAAAATTTTAAAGTTTAAGTAAGGTAGTATAGGTTATTTTATGCTTACAATTAAAGAAAATAAACTCTATTACTAATAATAAACTATGGGTTAGTTTTCGAGTCATATATAAACTCCATAAACTGTAGGATCATTTAATTAAGAATCTAATGAAATTGAAACTGTCTAAAATTAAATGAAAATTGAGATCACATCAGAAAATATGAACTAATAAGAAGAAATTATTTAAGAAATAAGGCTAATGAATAATATTATGCATAATAGTTCTTTAGTTGATTAAAGCGGTAATAATTTGAGTTTAGATTAAACTAATGCAAAAATATAGATGTAATTAAAAAATTCTGAAAGATCAAATCTAAATGATACTGGTAGAGTACTTAAACAATCTTAACCACTTTTTGCTAGACCTTAACAATAAGAAATTAGACTAGAAGATATTTCACAAATAGAATAAGATATGCAAGTAAAAATGATTATTATCTATTTTAGAATATTTAAGAATAATAATAAGATTTTGATGAAAATGATTAAGATATTGCTAATTAAAGATAGGAATCAATTAGTCAAAGTGTAAAAAAAAGATCAAATATACTTGATAAGATTAATTTGAGATAATAAAATAAAGAAAATGCTGGAGATTTTGCTTCTAATCCATCAAGAACTTCTACTAATTCTACATCAAAAGAGTCAATTCTAATAGTTTAATAATTGTATTTTAATAAAAATTTAATAACTCCCTTAAAAAAAATATCAGTTATTTTAGGATTAATTTTAACAGGAATGTTAACATGTTAAATTTTAAATGTTTTTTTAATAAAAGAGAATCTATAACAATAAACATAATAAGTAATAAATTTGGTGAAACCTTAAAATATTATTTATTACTATACTTCTGTATTCTATTAGTATTGGGGAACAGAATTACATACATTAAATATACTTAAGTTATCAGAATTCTAGTACTAAAGAAATATTGAAACTTTAGATGGTATGATTGGATATGGAAGATCGAATCTTTAATCATTTGGCATAGATGTTCCTTAAACTGCTGCTAAACTTGGGGTAGAAACATTTGAACTCAAATAAGTGAAACAGGGAAAAATAGAAAAAGAAATTTATAAATTACAAAATTTTTATTCATTGCTTTATGAAACCATGTATGATATGTATATAAAAAATAAAAATAATGATAATCCATCATATGATGAACTATTAAGTAAAGGTATAGTTAGACAAAATTTCTTGGAATTGATAGATTTACATAATAAGTTGATTATAAAGATATCTGACGATACAATTTACCAATAAAGTTAAGTGAAAAGCTAGTTTCTAATAGTTATGCTTATGTAATTATTTTCAATTTTATTTTTTGTTGGATTTTAATTAAGATATTGGTTATTCTTAGATCATATAACTAAATCTATCATATTTTTAGTTTCTAGATTAAATGAGAATTAAGCATTAAATTAAATTACAAGATTATTATAAATTAAAGAACATTTAGAAGATTAATCTTCAAATATATGGAAACTTTTCAATTTTGGAGATATAGTATTTGAAACATCAGACAAAAAAACAAAAAAAATAATACTTAAATAATAAGATTAATCTTAAAATAATTATAAATCAACTAGTGCTTTATATTCCAGAATCTAAAGAACATATTATTTAAATAGAGCAAATGTAATTATTACATTTTTAATTACAATTTTATGGACTTCATTCCTATTAGCTGGTTATTTGATACATATGTAAAAAAATGAAAATTTCTAACCATCCTTAACAGCTACCTTAAAATATGGTCAGTTTAGATTGAATATGGATTCAGTGGGCTTTATAGGGGGAATAGTTAAAACAGAATAACTGATTCCTTATAATAATTTAAGCTTTATTAATCAAACATATGCAATTTCATTATTAATTGAATATAAAGAAAATCTCTCTCCATTAATTAATGAAGTTGCATAGGTTATTTTAGAAAATGCTAATGCCAATAATAAAAAAAGTAGATTTGATAATATTTTAAATTTTGATATTTGTGAATTTACTGATTGGGAAGATATGAAATCATGTGATTTGTCTCGATAAAATCTTCCATATTTTAGGTATAAATTTTTATATTATAAAGTAAAGATGCAATTAATGATATTGTAAAAAATGGAGTACTAGGTTATACAGCTACTCTTGTCAAATACCTAAACTCAGATTTTTATTATGAAATCAATAATCTTAAGTATGATACAGATGAAAATAACATAATTGCAATTCAATAAAAACCATTTGAAAATTTTTTCCTATCTTATTATTGTGATATTTAAAACACAATGTTAGAATTTTTAAACTTATTTTAATTGGACAACACTGAAATAGCTGCTGATATTAATAATGTAGTTCAGATATTTTATTTAGGAGTTGGTATTAGGTAAAACATATCTAAATATCTAGTTTATTTCTATTTATTTTAATCTTAAGTTTCCTTTGGATTTACAAATATTAAATGAAGATATCTTGTCTTCGTTAAATTTTAGTCTTGATTCCTTCTGATTTAATCTTAACTGCAAACATAAGAAGTTAAGCTAAAGAAATTCATAATTGGCTATATTGATTATTAATATTAATATTACATTATTTGAATTCAAAAAGATAATCATATCATTCCAACTATAATTTTAAAAAAAAGAATCAACATTATATTGAAGAAATTTTTATTTAATTTTAATTAGTTTAAGTAAACTTGAATTTTTAAGGAATCATATAATAAGAACTTGAGATTTTGTACAACATTAATAATTTAATATTTTAATGGCAACACAATAAACTCCCTTTATAACCTTCAGTTTTTTCATTGTTACAAGATTCAAATAATAATATTATTAATTAAAATTATTCTTATAATAGATTCCTATTTTAGGCAAATATATTATGATTTATTGACTAAATATTATGGAAGTAGCTGATGAATGTTTATATTATTATATGAAGAACTTTGAATGTTTTATTACATTTTTGGTATGAATTCATTTAAGGTGTAATTCTTAAAATAATATTAACAACATAAAGAGATTATTATTTTAAGTTCCAAATAAAAAAAATATATCAAAATACATTTATTCATATATATTTATTTCAATTAAAAAATAAGCAGATGTAAATTGTAAACTGGAGCTTTTTATAGTAAATTTATTTTTTCTTAAATGATAAAAAATAAATATCAAAAATTAATAGATATTTAAAATATTTATAAAATAGCTAATTGAATCAAAGGTTTCTATCAATCTTTTTGATAGAATTCAGTATAGATTAATCTTATAAAGATTCATGTGGTATTACTATTAATGCCTATCTTATTAAACGAACTTTATTTTATAATGTTATTGCTCTTAGCAAAATTACTAAATATAAAATAATAATGCAGCCTATTCCAGCAAATACAAAAAACTATAATGCCATTTAGTAATCATTCTCTAAAATATCAAGAGCTGATTATATTATAGTATAATAAAATTGTAGAATAGCATAACTTTGATCAAAAAAGTAAGGTAAAATGGCTTGAACATATTCTTAGCTTTGAAGGAAGAGATTAACATTGGTAAGATTTGTATCCTTTTGTCCATTTAATTCCAAAGAATAATGGGTACTAAATAATGACATAATCCTAATTAAATTTAAATAAAAATAGTACTATTAATAGATGCCATTAATTCCATATTGATAAATTTATTTATTATTTAGATATGGACTTGCAGCAGGAAAAGTAGGAAAATAAATAAATTTTTCATTTTCATAGGCACAAAATGGTAATATTGTTGGTATAATTTCACAGAGATCTTTCTCATATAAGTCTAACAACAATTATTTATTTTCTTGGCTTATTTTTTTTGATTCTATAACATTGTTATATATTGTTGAGTAAATCTTATCCATATCTATAATTAAAGGCTAAAACTCATCTAACAATTCTGTATATAAAGTTTTAAAGTATTTATCTCTGGTGCTTAATTCTGGATTCATTTTAAATATACCACTAGCCATAGTTTCATCTATTAAAATCTGTTAATTTTTTAATAATTGGCATATAATCATCACTCCGTCAAGATCTTATTTAAATTTGACATATTCCATAGCTATATTTAATTCTGGCTAGCTATTATCCATATTTGTTTTCATAATTATAAAACCAGAGATTGCATAGCATGAAAGCAATGCACAAATTAATATTAAAATTATTTAAATATTTTTAATTGAAAATGATGTCTCTTAAATACGAGATGTTTATTTAGCTCTTTATTATTAATTTTTGCTATTTGATTTATTTTTTGATGTTTCTGAGGAGGATATTCTTATAGTTAAATAAGTAGTAGATCGTTTAGATTACCAAAAGAAATCTCGAAAGTAATTAATGGTTTTCCATGCTTAATGGTTATGATTGTATTTATCAAGAAGATAATAAAGTTTAGATTATGAAAATTCAATATCTCTTTCAGACAATTTAGATATCAATAGTAGAATTGTTTGCATATATTTATATGGTTATAGCCATTACTTAAATTATAAGATCAACATTGCAGAAATAGTTAGTAAACTAATTATTAAAAAGACAAGCTCTTCAATATGATTTAATTAAATCAAATCATAAAAATCTTTCTCTATTTAATCAACAATTGCAATCGTAAGATCTAATTCGCTTATTAAGTTTCCTTTTAAGAATTATAAAATAATTTAAACTCTTTAAATGGCTTCACTATTTTCATCAACATTTTGAAGAAATTAATTTAATTAATCAGTATAAACATTTACCAGTGTATCAAATTAAATCATACTTACATTTTCAACTTGATATAAATATTCATTAATTATTCGAATTTCCATAATAGGTAACTATTCCTTTTCTTCCATAGATGAAAATTCTTTTAAAACTTCTTTCATTAAGGATTCAATTTCGGTTCTTTTTGAAGCGCTTTCATTTTTTATTCTGTAATCGTAATAGTCACCATAAGATTAATTTAATAATTTTGATTATAATTCAAGCTATCCTATAGTAATAAATGTACAAAATAATCTATTAAATCTTTAAGGAATTCTAACTAATGGTATACTATATTCTAATTCATTAGTGTGATCTCTTACTATAGATAACTCAACACTTACAAGAATTATCAAGAAAATTGTTAAAATGTTGGTTATAAAAATGGCATTAATTATAGATGTTTAAAATTATTAAGTGTATTGTAATTTTCTCATTAAATTGTAGATAGAATTTTAAGTTTTATCTGAAGTAGCACTTGATTTAGATTATTTTTCATGAGCAAAATCTACATTTTGTTCTTGTATAATTACTTATTAAATATTTTCCTTAATATCTTTTTAGGAACTACTTTTAATAACATTAGATTCATTTCCTTTTATGTATTCAGAGTCTTCTTCTATTAATCCTCTTTAAATTAATATTTCTCTATTTGATCTAGGAGAGATCAAATTACTTTCTTTTTAATCTCTATCTATTATATTTTTAATATTTAAATCCTCATCTTTTTAATCTATATCTATATCTGGTAATCCATCAGCATGTCTAATTAGTAATTTATTAATTATTGTTTAATTAATTAATAATTCTTAATGTAATTCGTCAAGATCATATTCGGTTTGTAATTGAAAATCACTATTCCTTGCCAATTAAGTTTTAGTCTTCAGCAAAGAACTATAACCACTTTAGGTTCCAGTATATTTCTATTCTTTTTAAATATATTCATTAATGGATAAGAGAAAAATTGGATGAGAATCTTTCATTCTTTAACAATGAACAGTAAAAGCAACTTGAAAATATATTGAATTTTGGTGAATTTTTAATAATTAATCATTAATAAATTCATTAGTTTAGTTAACATATTGCTATTCAAAGCAAGTAATCTTAATTTATTATTTTTATTCTGTTTGTGCATCTTAATCAGTTTTCATAGTATGAGTTTAGTTTAAAAAATTCTATTTTCTAAATGTTTCGTGATCTTTAATAAGTAAAGATAAATTGTTTATTGGTTATATAATTGTAGTTTAAATATTTAAGGATAATTATGATGTCTAATATCCTGTAAATACATCCTATTGATTGTTTATCAAAAGCAAAAGATCTTAAAACCAAAAATATATGTATGATTTTAATATCTAATTATCAAATTATATTCCTTCATCGGATTTACAATTAAATAATAATAATTGGTGAATTGATTCTGTAATGCCTAAGATTTTACCAGATTCATCAAACAATATAAAATCATAATTTTCAGTATTCTTTTTTAAAACAGCCGACAATACATAGTCATCCATTTAATCATAAGAGGATATTAATTATAAGGTTGCACTAAATGTGAAACCAGAATTATAAATTGGATAAACATCTTAATTATTAATAAATAAAGATGATTCTCCAGTTGAGAGAAATCTATTCAATAATTTATCATGCTTAGTTTGTAAATATTAAGGTAAAATTTAATTAACATGTGATATTTATTGATAAGAATCATCTTACGGAAATTTAAAGAATTTCAATAATTTTTACTTACTTTTGCTTAAAATTTGCCCTTAACTTTTTATCATACTTAATGGAATAATTAAAATATCATCATTTAATAATCCAATATTTTAAATGTTTCTCGTTGAAATATTTCTCTCTAAATTTAGAAGTTCTTCAATCCTTTATTCAATATTAAGTGTAATATGATAATCATTTAATATTGTTGAAAATATTTAAGATAACAAACGCAGGTCTATTAAGTTAAGTTTAAACAATTCTTTCTAAAGAGTAGATATTTTAATGTCCAATTCTTTAAAAACTTAATTTTTTAAATTCATCACTTTTTCACTTAATTGAATTGAAGCATCGCTTAATTATTCAATATTTTCATATCCATTTAATAATTAGTTCCAATATTTTATTTTTTATTCTAAAATTTACACTATCATTGGTTAACATTATTCTTGTAATATTTAACTTTATCTTATTTATTATAAATCCAATCTTCCTTAATGTTGTCGAATTTACTATTTTATATTTCTCTAGATAGATTCTTAACAAAAATTTTCTACTATACTAAAATATAAAGACTAATATTATTAGTAAATTAAAAACTACTTTATTTATATGTAAGCCAAATTCTATTTTTCATAAGTTTAATAAAGAAAAATAATTTTATATAAATGTAAATCTTCATCTAAGTATTTCTCTTATATTGCCAACGATTCTATAAATCGATGAAACATTATAAAAACATAATCGTTAAACTATTTATCTTATCTCAATATTTTGTGACTTAATATCTAATATCTAACGCTTAGAAGATATAAAATTTTAACACGAACAAAATTATTGTTTTTTTCGTGAAATTCATCTATAATTTAAATAATTAAGGACTTATTTAATCCTTAATTATCTAAGTGTTGTTCATAAATTTATTTCAATACTTTCTTAGTTATTATAGTTAAAAATGGAATGAAAATTAGACTAAAATACATGAATTGTATTTCAGTCCAATATTTACTAAGGCATTTAAATAGAGAACAGTAAAATAATATAGATGAACCAATACAATAATTTATATTCATTTATTTTTAGAAAGGTTAGTTTAATATTGCATCACTTAATTAAATTAGGAATTATATCAGTAGAGTTATTGACTAATACATCTCTTCAAAATAAGGAATTAGTACTAATACTGCAATTTCTATAACAGTTACAAGATAATTATAAGGACGATATCTTTTTGTAAAGTGATTATTGCTAGGTAAATTGTAATTCCTTTGAATATATGTAAATATCAAATAATTTAAAATAATTGGTATTATACTTAAAATAACGATGATTTTATCCTTATTTGAGTATTATAATTAATGGATATGTATAAATGATGGATACAGATATAACATTTGCAAATAAGTGAAATATTAGTTTTGAAATTAATTGAAAAACCTGATCTAATTATTGCTAAATAATGTGATCAACAATGATAACCAATGAACTATAGAAATCAATAAAACTAACAGAGATTCAAAAGAATCCACTTCTATAGAATTGATAGGAGTCAATAAAGGAAACCAATTGATTAAATTTGTGATAAGCATCAATTGTTTGTCCTAATTTGTAAATTTTTAAATACTTAGTATTCTTTCCCATTAAATTGATTTACTCTTAGTATTAGACTTAATCTTGTTCCAACATATATAATCCAAATAAAAAATGGATTCAAGTAACTTTGTGATTTTGATTCTCTAATTGTCACATATAAAGAGTTTAATATATTTTTTATTATCATTGAATTCATTAATTTAATGAATATTCCATTGTTATACCACTTATTTGAAAAGGAATTTATTAAATCATATTTTGATAATGTAAATTATAATAAACCTAGTAATAATGATGGTTTTTTTGATTAATTATAAATATATTGTTATTTGAAGGTAAATTCATTATGAAAATCAAGAGAAACATTTCAATAAGATTTTATTGATTTTTTTTTGATTTTTTTTTATTTATATTAAGTTAATATTTTTACAATTTTTTCAAAATATTACTTTGGATAATTGTTGAAAGCTTAAGTAGGATACTTTCATCTTTTTTAAGTTCACTCAAAATGGTAAACAAATTAGAGATAAGTTGAAAAAAGATGCAGATATTTAAATTTGTGTAGAGTTCTAATATATATATTAAATTTATAAACATTTTAAATTAATTTAACAATACATAAAAATTATTCCAATTTTTAGGATTGATCAAGGAATTTATTGAAAAAATTATTAAGATTTAATATTAATTTTAAATCAGATGGAATTTGCAACAGCTCTAGTATTTATCTTCTTAGCCTGTGCTTGTGGTATAGTTTGGGCAATCTTTAATTGGATGGCAGTACATAAGGTGGAAATACATCACAAACATGAAGGATTAACGGAATTACTTTAGGGAGCAGAATAAGAAAAAATAGAGACTTTGCTAGAAATAGGAGAACATATATAGGACGTAAAAAATAAGTATAAATTAGGGCGCGCAAGCATTCTTAAGAGAGGAATACACAGATTGCTCTGTATTTTTGGCTATTATGGCCGTATTGTTAATAGTAAATAATTAATAGATTATGTTAGTTCATATCTCCATGGTCTTCCTTGGCCTTCGTATTGGGAGCAGCTACTTCAATGCTTTGTGGATATTTGGGTATGGCTATAGCCACAGCAGCAAACTTTAGAACAGCATTTTCTGCAATCACATCTTTATCGAATGCGTTTTAAGTATATATGAATTTAAAAATTCGTAGATGGCATACAGAGGAGGATGTGTAATGGGATTCTTATTGGTTTCAATATCATTGGCAATTCTAACACTTATAATAATAATTTACAACGCTGTTATAGTGAAAAGTGATGAAAACAATTATGAGGATTTGGTGACAATGTTTGATTATGTTGCTGCTTATGGCTTAGGCGGATCAACATTTGCATTATTTGGTAGAGTAGGTGGTGGTATATATACCAAGGCCGCAGATGTTGGGGCTGATCTAGTTGGAAAGGTTGAGAAGAATTTACCTGAAGACAGTCCAAAGGTAAATATATTATAAATATTTTTTGTAGAATCCAGCCACAATAGCTGATAATGTAGGTGATAACGTAGGAGATATAGCTGGAATGGGGGCTGATTTGTTTGGATCATTTGCAGAATCAACTTGCGCAGCTTTAGTGGTCTCATCCACTTAATTGAGAGTACAATCTGAAACAGGAAACACAATAGAAATATCATAATTGATGTATCCTTTAATGGTTTCAGCTTTTGGTATTGGAATATGCATCTTAGTATCTGCTTATGCTGTTTACATTTCTAAAGTAAATCATATTAACAAAATTGAATCTACATTGAAATTTTAATTGTTACTATCAACAGTTGCTCTTTCTCCAATAATTATAGGTATCTCATATTGGGCTCTACCTCCTAATTTCGTTATGATAGCTGCAGATGGTTCAATCCAACTTTCAGCTCTAAAACCATATCATGCATTTATTTGTTCTTTATTGGGATTATGGTCAGGATTACTTATTGGTTATTTTACTGAATATATGACTTCACATTCCTATACTCCAGTGAGAGAAGTTGCTAAATCTTGTGGAACAGGAGCAGCTACCAACATAATATATGGATTGGCATTAGGATACTTATCAACTATTGTTCCTATAATAGCTATTGCTATTACAGCTTTATTATCAATGAAAATGCTCTCATTTTATGGAGTTGCTTTGGCTGCTTTAGGAATGTTATCTAATTTAACCATTGGATTAGCAATAGATGCATATGGACCTATCTCAGATAATGCTGGTGGTATTGCTGAAATGAGCGAGTTGGGGGAAAATGTTAGAGAATCAACTGATGCTCTTGATGCAGCTGGTAATACTACTGCAGCAATTGGTAAGGGATTTGCTATTGGGTCTGCAGCTTTAGTGTCTTTATCCCTTTATGGTGGATACTTAACAAGAATTTAAACCTATAAAGTTGATGATTAATTCCCATTTGCAGAAGGTGCAAAGATAGATGATCCAATCATTTTTGCCATGTTATTGATTGGTGCTATGTTACCATATGCTTTCTCAGCCTTTACTATGAAATCAGTAGGAAAGGCTGCCTTGCAAATGGTTGAAGAAGTTCGTAGATAATTACACGAACATCCAGGTATATATGCAGGAACAGAAGAACCTGATTTTAGAGCATGCATAGCAATATCTACAAAAGCATCCTTAAAAGAGATGATACCCCCCGGATTACTTGTAAGCACATAATTTATTGTTAGGTCATTGTAACCCCTACAGCAATTGGATTACTTTTCGGACCATAAGCAGTTGCTGGTTTACTACCAGGAGCATTAGTAAGCGGAGTACAAATGGCTATATCTGCATCTAATACTGGAGGAGCTTGGGACAATGCTAAGAAATATATTGAGGCTGGATTCTATAGAAATGAATCAGGCGAAGTAAAGAAAAAGGGATCAGATGAACATAAAGCAGCTGTCATTGGTAAAATATAAAATAATTGTAGGTGATACTGTGGGTGATCCTCTTAAAGATACTTCAGGACCTTCTTTAAATATTTTGATTAAGTTAATGGCTATCCTATCATTAGTTTTGGCTGGAGCATTTTGTAAGACAGGATGGCTGTATTAAGGATGATCACATCAATTTATCTAAAATCAATTTAAAACATTATTTTAATTATGGTAGAAGATTCTAAACCTAAAACATACACCTAAAAATTACAAAAATAGAAATAGAAACAGAATTAGAAATAGAAGAATCAAAGTAACGAATCAGATGATGATTTTCTAAACTAAATGATACTTAAGAATCAAGAAAATTAGAAGCTGCTAGAAGTGTAAGAAAAGAAAGAATTAGAGCAATAATAGATAAAATAATGCAAAGGTCCAGCTTATATCTAGGATGAACCCTTGATATATTCATCATTTGTTGATAATTCCCATCTAAGAAATTTAAATAATTGGTAAGAAAAGGAACAAAATCTTTAAACTTAGCCACCAACAATACCAATTTCTTAGTAATTTAAAGATAAAATATTCCCAAAATCCCATGAAATTCCATATTTAGGAGAAAAATCATCAAGAATAAGTTCTGATGAAATGAGAGAGAAAGATTAGATTCATGAAAAGCAATTAAATACTTTAAGAAAAGCAGCTGAATGTCATAAGTAAGTAAGATAATATGCCTAATAAAAACTCTTAAAACCAGGAATGAGGTAAAATATTTAAAATTAAATTTAAGGTTAATTGATATATGTGAATAATTAGAAGATATGAATAGATATCTTATCGACGAGAATGGATTAGAAGCAGGAGTTGCATTTCCTACTGGATGTTCTTTGAACTTTTGCGCTGCACATTGGACACCTAATCCAGGAGATAAAACAGTTTTAGATTATAATGATGTCTGTAAATTGGATTTTGGTACTTAAGTGGATGGATGGATTATCGATTCTGCCTTCACAGTAGCATTCAATCCTCGTTATGATAGACTGTTAGAGGCATCAAAAGATGCAACATACACTGGAATAAAAACTGCTGGAATAGACGTTAGATTAGGAGATGTAGGTGCAGCTATATAAGAAGTTATGGAAAGCTATGAAGTTGAATTAGACGGTAAAACTTATAAGGTGAAATCGATCAAAAATTTATGTGGACATCAAATTTGTTAATATAAAATACATGGAGGGAAGAGTGTACCTAATGTTAAAAGCAATGATAATACTCTTATGAAGGAAGGTGAACTTTATGCTATTGAAACATTTGCATCCACTGGAAAAGGAACGGTTTATGATGACCTCGAATGTTCTCATTATATGAAAGATTTCTATTGTAAACAACCTGTAGTAAAAAATCCAAAAGCTAAGGCATTATTATATCATATAAACTAAAAATATGATACAATAGCTTTTTGTAAAAGATATTTAGAACGTGATAAACAATCTAACTATCTTTTAGCTCTAAAAAATTTGTGCGATCTTGGAATCATCAATGCGTATTTCAATTTATTTAACTAACCATAGTTTACCACCACTTTGTGATATTAGAGGTTCATATGTTGCTCAATATGAACATACCTTATTTTTGAAGCCTAGTTGCATCGAAATCTTATCCAAAGGAGATGATTACTGAAAAAGATCAGGAATAATAAAAAAATATACATACAATATACATACATAACATACATATATCATAGATCTTCTTTTTAGAAACTTGTATTTTCTCTAATAAATTCTGCCATGGCTTCTGCTGTACGTGCTTTTTAAAATTTTATTTGTTCTGGCTTTTCTCCGCCTTTTTTAAAAAATACTAAAGTTGGGAATCCCTTTATTTCTACAGCATCAGTCTTGTGTTGGGTCCAATCCATTTCAGCTATCAATACGTTCTAATTATCTGCCAAATTTGAAGCTAAGGTCTTGTATGCTTCTGCCATGTTTTTACAATGACCACACCAAGGAGCGAAGAATTTTACTAAAACATCTTATTTTGAATCCAAAACTATTGAATTGAAATTATCAGATGTTAATTCAATTACTTTTCCTTCATTTGTGACTTCTCCAAATACTGAAATGGCTATAACCAATAGTATTAAATATTTCATATTAATAATAAAAATGTTTAAAAGTACTAGAATATCAATTTTTATATTGATTATTTTCAATATTTGTCGAAATTTTAGTGTAATGATGTTATATATTTTGATTACCTTTTACATTTTATAATTCTATCCTAAACTTTTATTTGTTTAAGAAAAGGTAAACATTCTTAATTCAATAATGTTATCAGTCGAATAAATAATTATTTTTCCTCTAATTGTGTTTCCCAATTCTTTCAAAACAAACTTCATTACACAATTTATGATTCATTTGATGCTGATTTTATCTATATAAATTTTAATATAATTATTTTCTTTTTTGAAATTAAAATTGTTCTTTTAGATGGTATATCACTCCTTAAATAGCTTAAATATCTTAGATTTTTTCAATTAAGAAAGCAATTTCCACATACTAAATTCTAAAAGTAATTAAAAATTATAATTACATCCTAAAGAAATATTCTGCTCTTTCTCCCCATAAAAAATAGAAGCTTCTCCTAATATATTTAATTTGAATAAATTTATTATTTATGTATATAATCGATTCACTATTTATTTTACTTTTTGTTATTTAATATTATGGTTCCAATATTAAGAAATATTTAGAATTGTATTTATAAGATATTACTGGATAAAAATGTGTTTTCATTTTAGTTTTTAAGGCAATTGGTTCACAGTTGACTTTAGGAAGATTGAATTAGAATCATTTTTACATTGTTATAATATTGCTAATAATTCTGATTGATTATTGAAAGGAAATAAAATGATAGTTTTGGAGAAAATATTGGTTGATAAAAAGGCTGTTAAATCAAGATAGCATATACCAGACTTGATTCTCTTGATACAAATGAAAATTGCAAATATCATAAAGAACTATTTATTTTAAATTTTTATAGGATGGAATTCATAATGATCTTGATGTTATAATTATATTATGAGGATAGATTCTTTGGAAAATGAAGTTTATATTAAAATTATTAGATTTGATTTGGATCATTCGCCTCAAGAGATAGCTTCTTAGAGGTTGGAGATTGCGAATGTATTTGAACATTCACGCAATTCAATATTCACTTCCTTTAAGTGCCAGATTGAATTTTAGTTGAGACATACTTTAGTAGATTATTCTGTTTATGATAGAGTGGGTTTGCTAGATGAAAAAAAGCATTTATAATAGGCTCATAATTGTAGACTAAAAAGAATGAGGAAAGAATTAGAGATTTCGTCTGATGATTGTTGTGTCCATTTTTATTAAACGAAATTAGAAAATTTACTTCAATGGGGACATTTTATAGACTATTCTCTTATAAATGTGAATAGTAATGTTGAAATTTAACCTAAATTAGGAGTTGTAAGTAATTTATTTTCATTACATATTGAATCGAGAATTTTGGTTAAGAGTAGTATATATTTAATGAGAAAAATAATTAAAAAAAATTAGCCAGTTATTTTTAATAATAACTGCTTGGATTATAAATCCTGGTTCCAATCAATCTAATAATACTATCAAAAATCAGGTTTAGATTGACTGAGTATTTACAATTTAATTGATTAAAAAAACGATGTTTTGATTTAACTATATGATATAAATACTAAAGGATTTTTCTATCGTAAAATAACATTTTAATTAAATTAACACATTAGATGGGATCTTGCTCTTCAAAAAAAATGTAAACTCAACATTCTCTTCCCCAGAACTCCTTTACAACTTGCGCTTATGCTCATTCTCGAATGACCTGGGCAGACAAATTCATACAGTAACCTAAAGAGAAAATAATTCAGCCCTACGACCCTAACAGTTTAAAAACAAATTATATCATTAGGTCTTCAGGTTTAGTATAATGTAGAAGTAGAAGGAGTCATTTTTGACATCATCGCTCCTCCAGACCTTCTAGACGATGATAACTTAGAGCCAATTGAAGAAGAAGAATGACATAGTATAAATTTTGATTCCTACTTCATATTCTTATATGAAAATTTTTATTTAATTATCTTTTGTGGTCTTTATGCTTGAGAAAAAGTTAGCACAATTTTAATTATTACTATAAATCGTTATCTCAAATCAGAAGCTTAGAATATTCCTGTATTAATGGGAAGTTACTATAGAAATCATAAACGATATATCTATTTACAATCTTAAAGGAATTTCAAAAATTTTAAAATTTTTCTTGGCAATGTTTTTGATTAAATTTACACTGAAAAATAAATTGTTGTTTAAAATTTAGTATTAGGGATTCATTTTGAAATCAAGATGGAAAATTTTCGAATTTTTGATATCTAAGTATCAATTGTATCTGTTAGTAACAAAATATTATATAAATAATTTGTATAAGTGTAATTTCCTTACTAATTAAAAGTAAACTCATTATTAGGATTATATCTTTACTGTAAGGATATTAATAGTTTCAATGAAATGTTAAACTTTTAAGAATATTGTTATTTGAAAGTACTTTAGAGCTTTAAGGTGATAGATTATAAAATATCACTGATTTAAGGAAGCTTTAATTAAAATTTTATATCATTTAATAAAAAAGCAGAAATAAATACTAAATAATTCAATTAGTTGTTTTTAAATTTTAAATATAATTACAGTAGAATGCTTCTGAAATATTCCATCTAGCTTCCATATTATAAGTTAAACATTTTGTAATAAAATCTTTGCATTCTTAGGAAACATTAGGTTTTTAAGGGAACTTTACCTAAAATGAATTTAAAATAACTCTTTCCTAAAGATAAATTTAACAATTTTTTACTTATGCAATTCTTTCTTAAGACATTCCATCTCCAAAAGGTTTTTTGCCATAAACCATTTCAAATAAAATAACTCCTACTGACCATACATCTACCTTTGTACTAATTTAAATATTTGTTTATTCTAAAAAACATTCTGGAGGTAAATACCAATATGTTCCTAAACCTTAAGAAGTTAATTCCTATCTAGTTGTATCCTAATCTAAGATTTTGCATAATCCAAAATCAGTAATTTTGACTTCACCCTTGTGAAATAAAATGTTTTAAGGTTTCAAATCATAATGAATGATTTTAGTTGGAGTACAACTCATATAATGTAAAGCTGCCAATACTTAACGAATAATTAACTTAGCTTCCTTCTCGGCTAAAAGTTTGTATTTCTTTAAATGGTGATTTAGATCTGTTCCATCACAAAATTCTAATACAGTACTTTTTAATTATGATTTGAATACCAAAAGGAATCTTAATCAATTTCTTAGGTGTCATATAATGATACAATGTTAATATGTTTCAATCTCTTATGAATGTTATTCTCTCTTAATGCATGTTTAATGTAATTATTTTTCGCATTCTCATTCCATTATGGATTTAAATAATGAATTTTACAAGCACATACTCTGAATTCTTACAAATCAAATGATTTATAAACCTCAGAGAATCCTCCTTTTCCCAATAACCCTAAAGTTTAGTATCGAGAGGCAATTAAAGGCCATTTTGGTTCTGCCCTATAGTATCGACAACTAAAAATATAATATATTAAATTTACTTTTATTCTTCCATAAACATTTTAGTTTTGTATGCCAATTATTATTTTTCTTCTTCCAATTTTTGAAGTTTTAATTTTAATTCCTCTTCTTCTTTCTTAAGAATACTCAATTAAAATTAAATTCTAAGTTTTCTTTAATTATTGTCCATATCACCATTAATTAATTCTGATTCAAATAGTAATTTAGTCTACTTATCCTTCTAGATTTTCGATAAAGATCTATCTTTAATTTCATTTTTTTATTTTTCTAAATCAATTCTTTCTGTCTCTAACTTTTATAAATTTTACTTGACTTATTTAATTTCATATCCATCTTACCATTCCTCAACAAACCTTACATTATTTCTGGAACTAACGAATTCTCCCAATCTATATCGCTCCCTCTCTAAATATTCCCTCATTTTTTCCCGCTTCAATTCTTCAACTTGTTTCAAAGCTTCACCAAATACTTCTTAAGTTCTCTTTTTAAATGCATTATGTTATTGAATTAACTCTTATCGGTCATTCTCTAATTGTTGTTTCTCTTATCTTAATTGTTTCTCAACTTATTCTTTCTCCATTAATTTTTATTACAATTTATTTGCATCATCTTCACTTTATTTTTAAACTGTTTATGTTATAACCTTTATTTCTTTTGGTTTAATATACTAAGTTTTATCATTCCCTTAAATCTTTTACTTACCTTCTTCTGTATTTTTTTATTATTATGTTTTATTCTAATTAGCCGCTTCATTACTAATATCCTTTGTTGATTTAAAGAATTTGTATATCTTCTAACAATTAGGTGGATTAGTCAAAAGTTATTAATTATTATTATCATTAGATGATTCATCATCACTTTTTTATTTTTAGATTATCTTTTTCTTTGGTAACTCTGCTTCTGTCTTCCTTTTTCTATTTATCTTCTGTCTATCTTACGAATTTTCAGGATTTTAATTAAAATAATGAGTTATCAACTATTAACCTGAGTTTGATTATTGTATTTCTTCTGACATTTTTAGTGTGTTTTTTATTATTATTTATTATTTATTGTCATAATTATATTATAATAATAATAGAAATTAATTAATAACACAAAAAAGGTTTACATATTATTAAATCATATTCTCTTTTTAGAACCTTAAATTGAGCCATCGTTTTTTTAAGCTCTTCTTTACGAAATTAATTTCCCATAAGCTTTCATAACTTTTTCTCCTTCCTCCTTCTTTTTTGGATCGTTTGCCATCAATGCATCCAATAACTTCTATCTCCTTATAGTACTTATTATCAAACTAAATGGCAAATTCTTATTTATTGGTTGATTACTTCCATGACCTAAACGTCCATTTATCATATCTAAATATTAATAAAACCTTATTACCCTTAAAAAAATCTATCACCATAGTCTCCTTTGAATTACTCTTTCCATCTCCGTTTTTATTTTTTATAATCTCCAAGAATTCTTTAAACTCAATTGAACCATCATCATCCACTGTATATATGAGCTTCTTAACATCCTCTCGCGATTCCGCTATGCCTAATGATATCAATGGCTCTTCCAATTCATCTATCCCTATCGATTCTTATCTTTTAAATTTCAATTCTATACTTGATCCATCTTCATCCAAAGAGTTGAAGTATTATTTTAATTGAGAACGCTCCTTATCATTAAAGTCTATCAAATGCTTATTTTTTCTCTTCAACAACCAATGTCTCAACATTGCCTCTTGCTTTATATTATAGCAATTATTGCTTACCAGTTTCGAATCTTATTCAAAAAATTCTTTTATTCTCTTATTCTTTTTCGCTATCAACTCCTCATATGTAATGTTCTCCAAACCTTAAGTTTTTATCATTTCCCCAATTTGTTCATTCGTATAATTTGTAAAATCCATATTATCATAATCCATTTTGTATTAATTTATATAATGTCTTAATTAAATACTAGCTTAAGCTTTAATTATTAATTAGATTTCTATGCAATATCATAAAATTAAATCGATTTATATATATATATCTACAATTTTAATAAAATACACATAAGTATTCACATACACAGATATACAATTTTTAATTTAACATCTCATTTTTAACTTTATAATTTGTGATTTATTACTATATAAATCATATTTTCTAGACAAGTATTTGAATAAAATTAAGAAGAAAAAGAAACATGCTTTTCTTAGCTGGAACATCTTTTAGGAATTGTTTGATAAACATCAGGATAAGTTTCTTCAATTATACTTACATTTGTAGAAGTATGCGAACTTTTAAATGTTTTTCGAAAATACTTTAATTCCTAAACTGGACTTTCAAAAGCATCATCAGGAATCGCTGGAAAAGTCAATAAAATTTTAGCACCTGATTCAATTGAATTATAACTTTTTTAATTCTTTTATCTTTTATCCTATACATTCAAAAGTCTCTTTCTATTATCTTCACTTGAAGGTTTCCTAGCTAATTCTCTTTGCGCTACTTTTAATATATTATCAATAGATAATCGACTTTTATTTTATTTCTAGATATTAAATTTAATTTAATTTTGTTTTTTAATCTATAACATTTTAATAAACTTTTCCGCACTCTCTTTTGTTCTCTTTTTTCTTTCTTCTTCTCTCTTATCTTCTAAATATTTTTAATTAACTTCTGCTTTTGAATTAACAATCGATATAATAGTTCCTAGATTACATTTTGGAGTGAATCTTGTATATTCCTTCATACATTCCCCTATAAATGAATCTTTAACTTATTTATCTCTTAAGACTTTTTAAGCTAATCTAAATTTTGT
Source organism: Paramecium sexaurelia (assembly GCA_000733375.1). Classification (NCBI taxonomy): domain Eukaryota; phylum Ciliophora; class Oligohymenophorea; order Peniculida; family Parameciidae; genus Paramecium; species Paramecium sexaurelia. Next base: position 109,648 of record JPFM01000092.1, on the reverse strand, counting down.
TATTTGCTTTTTTTTATTTAAAAAATATTCAATATTCAGCATATCTTTGTCAATTCGATTTTAAGCTTTCAAGTATTTCTCACTTCTTAATAGTAGAAGGGTTTTTTGTTTTAATCTGTTTTTTCTATTCTTTTTACAATTATTTTGAAATTTTGAAATTACTTAAATTCTGTCGTATTTCGAGATTATGAAATGAGAAAAAGGACAATAAGTTGCAATGTGATTAAATTCTTGACATAAATAACATTTTAACTTTAGAGATGTAACATCTTATTCTATTTCAATTTAGAATTTAATCTCAAAGTATTTTTCCATATCTTCTGGCGACAATAACTAAAGAAATTTGCTCCTGCATAAAGTTAGAAGATTTATGAAATTATTAGCAATTATTGTTGAACATCTTGGAACATTTGCAAAAAATCCAATTTCACCAAAATATTCTTTCTTTTTCAACTCATATTAAATGTTTTCTATCTTTACACTACCATTAATTATGTAATAAATTTGTTTATTTTCTAAATCTCCCTATTACAATATAATATCTTCAGGACTGAAAGTTTACTCTTTGAAATAATAAACCAGTTTTTACAATAATTACTAAGAAAAGTTTTAAGAAAAGAATAAACAAGATTAAGTAATTTTTTAATGAATTATTTTTAAAATTTCTCTTCTTAAGTTTTCTGATAAATTTAGAAGTACTTATTATTCATAGCTATGTTAGATTTACTCTTATTGTTGTAACCACTCCAAGTAATTCTTAATTCTTGCTACTAATTATTTACTTACTCTTTTTTATTTCAAATATAACATAATATTATCTTGTTTTTCTAATAACTCAGCCACATTCTCTTCTTAAATTTCAAAAAGTAAAACAACTGAATTCATTACATATCCAAATAGACCTGACGAAAATATCATAACAATAACACCAAAAGATCTCTCTATTGTTGTTGTAGGATAAATATCTCCGTATCCAATTGTAATCATTGTTGTTATAGAAAAATATATAGCTACCAAATATTAAGATACCCAATAGTTTGTATCCTAATAGGTAACATAATTTTCCAATTAGTATTCTTAATATCTCGTATACCAGTTTTCTTCACTTCCCTCGATTATTCGAATCAAGTTCCATATGCAAGCAAGCCAATGCGCTAAACATAATATAATTATGCAAATCTTTAGAAAAGCAAAGAAAGAAATAAACTATTTCGCCATTATCATTTAATCTTCAAATTGATTTATATATTTCTTTAACTTTAGAGCTCTGATTAATCGTAGTATTTTTATAAAACGTACAACACGAACTATTTTTAAAATTTATGAATTTCTTTATAAGGATTGTGCTGAATTCGATTTTAGTGTTAATTCTATAATTGTGTCATAAGGAAACGAGGAAATCAAATCTAGCCAGAACCAAGACGAAAAGTAGTTCCAAAACACTTTTTTGTGAGAAGTAATTAAATTTCCTCTATTATAGTTAACAATATACTTATGATAATAGCCTGTATGAAAGGAAACAAGGATATCTACCAAAAAGTAATAGTCCATAATTTGATTACAAATATCATAAAATAGATCTAATTCTATGGAAAATGTTATGATCAGAGGAATTGTAATCATTTATACAAAAATGAAAAGCATTCCTACTAAATCCCAAGCCATCTTGTATGGAGTATCTGGTTTGAAAGGCCTAAAGAAGTCTTAAATGAATGTCTTTAAGTTTTATTTAATGACTTTATCATTTTTACTGTATAGGTCTTCGAATAAAGCAACATAGCGTTCCTTATACATATTTATTAAAATAACTCATCATAGTCATTATTATTATGGCTTCTCAGATATTCTAAAACTATTCCCTGGAGTTATGGGTGGAATCAGCTCTAACATTGATGGGATTTGTTGTTAAAGCTTAGAATACTTTTCTCTCCAACCTTCATTATCCTTTAATTAATAGAATATTTTACTTGCAATAAATCTTCACTACATTTACTTAAACGTTCTATTTCAACATTCAATTAACTGATAATATTCCTAAGTAAATTTAATTCACTTTCATTTGATGTAACCTTTCTCTTCCATCTTTCAATTTCTAATTCCTAACTTGCTAATTTATTATTTGATTCCAACTTTTCATTATACAACTTCTCTTAATCCTAAGTCAATTTTTGGAATCTTCTTCTCCAATCTTCAACCTCTTTTTCTCTTGCTTCCACTGTTTTCTCGAGAATCTTGTAATCTAACTTCTCATTCTCTAATAATTATAATTAGTATTGAGTATTTTATTTCTACAAATTTTCTAATTCTATATTTTTCTAACCGATTATTTCGTTCAAATAATTAACATGTTATGTCAATTTATTTATTTCATTTTATAAATCATTCCATTAATCTTCTTCCTTCTTATTGTCTTTCAATTAAATCTCATATTATTTAGTAACTTATCTATATTAATGGATATCATCCTCTTTGCCTCTTAAAACATTTTGTAATCTATTTATCTCTTCTTATTATTAATCATAATTAATTGATTCTTACTCCAATTATTTCTTTTTATCATCTAATTGTCGTTACAATTATATCAATTGCTACTTCAACTCATCAATTTATTGAATTTATTTTTATATTTAATCAAACAATCTTTTATTTTCAACAGTTAATGGTTGCAATTGATCAATTTATTATTCATTTTAATGAATTTATTGCTTATTCAATTCCAATTCCTAATTCTTATTCTTCAACATGACTTTCAATCTTTCAATCTCACTAGACATCATCGCGCACTTATTTTCAAGCTTCTCCTATTCTCTTCTAGTTTAATCATATTGATTTTATAATTATTAATGTTTATCACTTAAATCTTAATATTTCTCAATCTCTTAATTAAATAGATCTTATAACTTCCTGAATTCCTATTCAATCTATTATAATCTCTTTATTTCAATGTCTTTGTTATCCAAATCTCTCAATAATTTATCTTATTGAATTTATAAATCTTTTATATTGGTCACTAACTTTTAATTATTCTAAGACAAATCTTCAATATCATTTTTTTATTATTTTATTACCATTTCTAAATTTTATTAATCCCTTAACTCTATTTTATATTAATCTATCTTCATTCTATAATCCTCATTCTATTACAAACGTTCATTCTCTAAATCCTAAAACTTTGTTTACCATAAACTTATCTCCCTATTATCATTATTTATCATTTCTTTTAATAGACTTACTTACTATTCCAAAGGCTACAATCTGACTATATTTTATTCTAATTAACTTATTTAAGCATTAAGAATGTCGTTTTACAACTTTAAATCACTATTTTCTTTCTCAATCGCATTGATCTTATTTATTTAATCATTGATTCTCTCTTCGAATTCAGGATAAGCATCCAACTTATGTCTTTAAGTATTGATAGTTAATTCTAAAGAATTCAAATGCAATAACAAAGATGCAATTTATTTATTTAGATTATTATTAAAGATCTTTAATCTTTATAATTCATTCTTCTAATTCGAATCTTACTCTCTTGATTTCTCTATTTACTATTCATAAGATTAAATAACTATTTAAATTTTATCTAAATCTGTCTTCAAGTATTCGCACTCCTTAACCTTCTTATTGAATGCAATTCTTAATTAATTTGCATCTGATTCACTTGTTTACAAAGTTTATAATTCACTTAAAATATCTTACTTTTTTCTATCAACATTCTATAAATCCTTTACTAGTTATCCATTAATATCTAATTATTTCTTCAATTCAGCCTCCAAAATATCTATTCTTTATTACAATTCACTAATTTAGTCATCCTTAGTATCATCTATTTCCATTTCTAACTCAACAATTTTCTGTCTCATCTTTTCTACAGTATCCGATTTTTAAAATACTTACTTCTATTCTGGATTTTATTATGCAATATTTTATTATCTTTTTAATTCATTAATTGCTCCAATCAATCTAGCCACTCTTGATTATTAAATAATCAATTCTTAATATAGTTAAAGAGCTTTCTCCTTTTATTATTCCTTTTCAATCTTGTAACTCTCCACCTAATGAAGTTCTATTGTTAAAGAGAAAATCTTTGATCTTTATTATTCAATTTCCTAACCTTATTCTAAGCATTTTGATTCTAATTATTGTATAGTAACTTTTTATCCTTCAAATCGTAAGAGTAATTATTTATACTTATCATTAATATTTTACAACTATGTATTCTATTTCTCTGAAGTTAAATACTTATTCTTCCATAACTCAGATTCCTATCTCTTTTATTACAACAATTAATTTAAAGCATCTATTTCCCTTGAAGTAGTTTAAATTTCAAACTATCTATTCCTTATTAATGATTCGTTTTTCAATTCCTGGGAAATCAACTAATTTTGCAATTTTTCAATTTAATTATTATCTTAAACAGTCACCTTCTCAATCCTTTTAATTATTGGAACTCCTTCTATTTTTATCTAACCCAACTCAAAGTTATCATTAAAGTTTTTCAATTCTTCTTACAACTTAATTATCCTTTACTATGAAACATCTAACAATCTCTGCAATCTACTAATTTCGGAACAATTTTAATTATATTTTTCTCTCCATTATTCAGATCCAGTCAAAGTCTCTTATAGCTCTTATCTCAATGATTGTATTGTGCTTAATTAAGATTTTACTCTTGACTCATATTTAGATAACAAATTAATTCTAATCTTACTATCATTTAATTCATTCTATAATTCATTCCTATTCTATTTTAATTACTATATCTGTAAAGTTTATTCTTTTATTACTTTCTCCTTTTCTTAACAAATATGTTCTTACTTTTTCACCTATTATGCCAACTATTCTAACTCTCCCAATTACCTTCTATATTTATCTAAATCTTAAAGTAATGAATTCACTTTCTCATTTGCAATATTTAATTAATATTACACTCCATGTAAATCTTATAATTCAATTGTCTTCTATCTTAAAAGACTTAGAGTTTCATTTAACACCTTATCCTTTTATCCATTAGAACTCTATAAATTTTACTTATCAATTACTAATAAATCTATTTATTCTTATAATCTTTATATTTATCTATTATCTCTTTGTAGCTAACATTATTTAAACATAAATTACTTTTTAAATCACATCTTCTAAAGTTTAGATTCTGCTATTTAATTATTCGATATTATTGAATGAGTTTTCTAAACGAATATTGGTTTCATCCAACAATCCTTAAAGTCTTATTTTCTCTTCGTCTAATTAAGTGTTTTCAACAGTTACTATCTTTTCTTCTCTTACAATTTAGATCTTTGGTTTCTCTTACAATAATCCATTCAATCTAGTTATTTCTTTTTCTTTCTCATCCAATTTACCTAATTAATTCGTCAAATCACTTATTTGCTTTTAGAATTCTAATTGTTGTTATCTCAAACCATTCAATTCATTATTTAACAAACCATTTTAATGCTCTTTTTCAAATAAATTAACTTGTGTTTATTAAAGCAATTAAGAATGAGTATCTTAATTCCTCTCTACTTTTTATTTTTCTCCCTGCTGTTCATTCAACTCTACTTAAGGAGATTAAGGCTAAGTATCTACATTTTCTATTAGGTCATATTTCTTCAATCCTTCTTCTCTCAATTCTAGAAGTCTTTTTCTCTCATTTTCTGATTTCGTAAACCTATCTTTCCAAAGTTCAACATCATGTTTCCAATTGATTATTTAATTCTTTAAATCTTAGTTAATCAATTCCCAATTCTTGTTCTATTATAGAAACTATTCCAAAGAATTGTATTTATTATTTAACTAAAATATATGTCGAAATAAATAATTATACTTCTTGAATCTCTCTATCTTTGAATAATAATAGCTAAATATTTCTTTACAATTCTAAATCCACATCTCTTAATTAATCTATCTATTATTCCAATTCTAAGATTTTTAATTATGCTTGTTCCAAATCCCTCGATTTCACTTAAAGCAATTAACTTAATTGTTTGTTTTCTTCCTATAATATTCCGTTTTTAGATTCATATTATATAAGCTTATATTAAAAATGGATATATACTGATTATTCGTATGTAACATAGAGATCTAATTATTACTGGATTTTGAAAGAATGCTCCTTTTAAGCTTCAACTTCAGCCATAAGTTCAGCAATTCTAATTTCACAGTATGCTATATCAGCTGTAGCAGGTAAATTTGGTTTACGGACATTCTTGTAGACAATTTCTAAACATTCATTCATAAAAGATACTTTCTTCTGGATCAGGAATGTAGACACTTTAAATAGTGTTGGTGTCCATTAAATTATAAATATTATTGTTCACTAAATCTTGCATTTTTTACATATAATTTTCATATAATTTATTGATAAATATTTATCCAATATTCTATTCTAAAGATTATCCCATCATTTTATTTAAATCCCCCCTCTTATCTTTATATTCATCATTCTTAAACACACCCAATCAACAACTTATCGAATATTTCTCTACACAAAATACCAATTTAAATCAACCTGATATATGAAATGATTCCTAACTCTCTAATCTTCCGCTTATTATGTAATTTTTCTTTTACAATTATTCATTAAAATTATTAGAATGATTTTTCATAACAAAATACATTTGAAATTATATCATTCATTCTATTAATATGTCAATTCAATTACTAAATTATAAATATCATAAATTTGTTCTCATAAATTTTGTTCTTTGAAACAGCATAAATTAAGATTAAAAAACAAAGTAGTTTAATGCTTCCATTCTAATTACACTTCACTAAAACAACAAGGATATTTTTAAATAGGCAAATTAATTGGATAACCACATTTCAAACTATTCAAATTCTTTAAAAAATCTAAACATTTTATTAAATTTATTTTTGTTTTGATAAAATATTAAAATTATTTTAGGTTCTATTAATATTTAATTTTTTTCAATTTTTGATACTCTTCATTTAAAATGATATCTAGTCTGATAAAATTTAAATATAAGGAATATAATCTTGTAGATTTTATTTAATTAATGCTGATAATTATTTCATATGTTTTGAATTTATAATTGATAATACTATATTAAACACTTTCATAATCCTTTATTAAAAACTATGGTTTTAATTTTATTTCCTTTGCTATTGGTCAAATTTTAATATTGTTATTCCAATTCAGTTGGATTTACTTTTAAATATTATGGGAAAATTCCTATTCCAACAGAAAGACCACAATATAAGAAAAATCCAGATAAACCTAATTGTAATTTAATAAGATTACTTAAATCTAGTGCTAAACCTATTGCTTTTCCTTGTGGGTAACATCTTGCCTACTTCATAAAGTATATAACAATTGGTGGAATAAACATGGGTAATGGCAAAATGTATCTTGTCACTAGAGTTCTGAAAAATGCGATTTTGGCTTAATATAGTAAAAAAGATTGATTTACCAGCCTCTTTAGATAATCCTGGTAATGGCTCTTATGTTTCGTCATCAAAAACTTGTATTCCCTTTTAAAAATCAGGATATCTTGCAAAAAATAGATTAAATGAATTAGCAATTAGAACACCAAACAATGGACATGCCTTAATATAAATTGAGATTTAAATTTACTCTAATAAGTAATGCTGGAGCATTTAATTTCTTGAAGAGCCAAGATGTTCCCAAACTTCCTACTACAGCTGATGAAACAGCTCCTCCATATGAAACTAATTATATTATAAAGTTTTACAAGCCAACATTTCATTTGAAAACACATTAGATGCATTTCTATTGCAATAGTTAAACATAAAGTTATAAGTTTGATTAGCAGATTGGGCTAACAATTAATTTATTGGCTCAAATTATAATCAAAATTACTGTTGGTGGTAATACAGCTAATCCAAAAGCCAAAGGTACATTTACAGGAACAAATGTCGAAGTTCTGAATAAAATGTTAACAGGCTCTTTTAATTGCGGATGAATATTTGAGTCAACAACATATCTCATTTTCCATAATTATTAATCACTGTATTGTTTTCTGATTGATGGATCCTTGTCAACGTTTTCTAAAATTTTTCCATATTCGCTCAATTATTCAGGAGAATAAAAAATATTGCTAAAATAATAATTCATTAATACGCTGGACTAATAATATTTTAAAAATGCTTAAGTCTTCCCCAATAAGTAGTTAAATCCTCAGCTGAATCTTCTGTATTTGTATATCTCTTCATAAATAAATAATAATGTAATAAAAAAATTTAATATTATGTCAAATTTAATTTCTTAATATGAATTACTTATTATATATATTCATCTCTTATCTACATTTTACCTTAAAACCCCTAAATATTCTACTTAATTTCTGATATTGTCTTAATTAACTTTTTAGCATAGATATTATTCTTCTAAAAAAAAGTTTAATTTTTATTTTTCTATTTTCAGCCTTGTAATTGTTGAAATGTAGATTTCTTCAATAATCTTAAGTATTATTATCTAATTTCTTATGCTTCTATTTTTTTTTATTATTTTGAAATAAAAATTTATAATTCTGTCTAAACAATAATCTTTTCTTCATCTTCATCTTCATCTTTATTGTTTATTATTTTATTGATTCAACATAATTCTTAATTTTACCTTCTAAGATTTATTGATACAATACTTTCCATCTTAAATCAATTATTTTTTCTATCATTTATTCCTTATTGAACCTAAATGATATATCTTTAATAATTATATTGCATTAATCAATTGAAAATAACTTTAAGGAATGAATAAACAAATAATTTATTGTTTGATTATTGGTTAAAAGTAAAAAAATAATATTTGAGTAAGCAATACTTGATTAATATTTTTTTAGTTGATATGCAATTCTTTATAAGTACATCAAATATTAGTTATAAATATAAATATTAAAATTTAAATAAAGTAAAACATGGGCACATCATATTCAAAAAGTATTCAAAGTTCAATTTGTGAAGAGACTCGATAGATAAGAGATCAATGTATTTTTGATAAGGGTGAAGCTAATTGCAAATCGGAGAAAGATAATCATATTAATTGCATGAAGGATAAGGGATTCATTTTATAAAGTTGATTATTTGATTTTATTATAAATTAATTAATGGAAATTGAGAAAGAAATTATAAAATTGTCATCCTGTTAGAAATTCTTGTTAATTTAAAGTTTTAGAACAATGATCAATATAATTGATTTAGATAATTTCAAACAAAAGCAAATCAATTTCAGAGATGTTGAAATTTCATTTATAGATTACATTGATAAAGAGTTGCTAGTAGGAGATAAATAAGGAAAATTATATTACAAAAATGAAACTATTTAAGTTCATAATGGATCATTTTTAAATGGAATCGTTAAAGATGGAATGTTATTATCATTAGGTTAAGACGGATTTATAAAATAAACTAATATCAAAACATTTTATTGTTTATATTCCAGATAATTATCACATCATATAAATGAAGGTAATTTATTTCTTTTGACATCTCATATCTTGATTTAATATGGATAAAAAATAGTTTTAATCAACTTAGAAAATGATGTAAACAAATTATCATATTTAAGGTAGTAGAAAAAAAGTATAAAATTAATCAACAAGGACCATTGATAGTCAAGATGAACAATTTATCTAAAGATTATTTTTCTGTTTTAGGAAAGGAGGGTTTGTTAACAATATTCAAATTAAGTGATGACTCAGAACCAATATAATAGATGGAAGTTGCAATTTATTAAAATTATGAATTATTTTACATGTAGAAAAAAACTACTATACTATTTTGGAATCAAGACACCATTATTGGATATGTTTTTGAAAAGGAACTAAATAAACAATACGAAATTAAGATCAATAATTTACAATCTGTACTGCAAGGAGAAAAACTATTAATAGTTTATGATAACATAAGCAATCCTAAATTAAAGTAAATACATAATATTGAGAGTCAGAAATTTAAATCTTTATATTAATAAGAATAATTATTAAAATTTAATGAATTAATGTAATAAAAGTAGGAAGAATAAACTAAAAGTAATTAAAATTCAAATGCGATTCCAATTGCCTTTTATGACTTTGCTTATTTTAATAATCAAACTCTTAATATTAAAGATGATAATATTGAACCAAAAATTATCAATAGCGAACAAAATATGATTAATGTACTGAAATAATCATTGATTGCTAAAGATAAAACTTACTTAGAATATGCCCTAGAGAGAACTCTTCGAAATGGAATTACTGATTCCGTTAATGCCTTGTAACTTGAACAATTATAAGATCTATAACATTTTATTGTGGATAAATTGATAAGTTACCCAGAATAAACAAAGAAATATTTGGATTGGATTAAAGCAATAGTCAAAAGAGGAATTGGAGATTTCTCCAAATTATATTATCTTTTAGAAGAAAGAACAAAATCTATATCTAAATTAGAGACTTTATGTTCGAAGATTCAATTTAAAAAACTAACCCAAAAACCAAAATTAGATAAAGATTATAGAAAATAATAACATACTGTTTACTAAGAATAATAGTCTGATGTTGTGATAACATAAGGTAATCTACACTAAAATGAGATTGCTGATGATATCTATGAAGATGATCAGACAAGTTAGATAGAAGATGATTTCAATTAAGCTTATACTAAAGTAAAGAAAAACATTTATATATTGTATAGCATAAATAAACTCTAAGACAATAAGCCTATTAAGATATTGAAGAGGAGGCATATGATGAGGAAGATTTAAAATTTTGATTTAATTATGTATATATTTATATAAGTCAATCAGATAATCAATTTTGTATAACTAAAATCTTTGATTGTGACATCTGTTTTTAATTCTAAAACAATTGAATTTAATTACGGAATTTTATTTAGATTTTATTAAAGCAAATTTACTTAATTCATTACCTAATCATTGGGATCTTCACTTTACTATTTGAACAGTTTTACTGATTCAACGAAATCATTATTTTGATTCAATCTGTTTTCAAAATCATCCTTATAAACTAAACTTGTTGACATTAATTAATCTATATCATTTCTGATTAATTTTAATTGAAACTGTAATATTGTTAGATAAATAAATTACGTCGACTTTTTCATTAAATTCAGATTAAATAACTTAACACTTCATTTTTAATTAATCTTATATGTTTTCCAAATATTCTAACAACTATTATTTCGATTATTCAGCTTGATGTTTAACTTTCTAAATAATTATAATTAAATTACATGAAATAATTGCATCTATTACAAAATTAGGTTTCCAACTAATTCACCTTTAGAGTTATCTTTTTTTAGAAATATCAAAATTGGTTATTCATTAAATTCTGTCAATTTGATTATTTAATCATGTTAACATTAATATATTTTGTATTGACATTCTCTACACAATAAATGAGTATCGCAATTAGGTAAACAACAGAGAAATTATGCTACTCTCCTTCTTTATTAAGTTTTATTATTATGCTTAATACATTAGTAATGTGATGGAGATTACTTAGGGGAATCTGAAAAGTCTCTTTCCTTTTCTCTTGAAGTTTAAACATGTGATCTTCGAGTTGAATGTCTTTAAAAATAATTATCGAATTTATTGAAATGCTATTTTGAATCTTCAGGAGGTTCCCAAAGTTAATTCATATCAGATTTTCTAGTTGCTAATATAATTCAAATTTTCATATTTTCATATTTTTTTTTTTTTAATAATCATAAGAATAAAATTTTACTAAGACATTAAAAATTGAATTTAAAAACTATATGGATATTTTATGTACTTTGACTAAATTGAGACTAGCCTTACTAGATTTACTAGTTTTATTTAGGGAATGTGGTTTATTATGAATATTTTCCTTCATAAGATTTACTTGTATGATTGGAGATTTTTCTCTTTTTTACATTCGTTAAAAATATAAATTTTATATATATAATTTTATAAAAAATAAAATAATGTAGGAAAAACCTTAATTAATATTATGTACGGAAGAAAATATGGATGACTACAAAGATCCTAATTTAGAGGAAAGTGTTGAATTTGTGGAAATAAAAAATGACTTTTGTGATTCAAAACCTCAGAGGAGTAGTCTTCCAGAAAGTTTAAGTCAAAATATTTTAACATAAATTTAAGAATTTCATTAGTTTTTACCTCATAAGGATATGTAAATTGAAGAATAATAAATTATAAAAAAAGAAAATAGGAAATTTACTATTAGAGTTTATTATTTTGTTAAAAGGTTTCTTACAAAATTGTCAGTGAGCAGAAGACATAAATTATTTTTTAAGAGTATTCACTTTTAAATAGTTGGTGATAAAGCTAGTGGAGAATTGGAGAAATTAGGACAAAATAAAAAAACACATAAAAAGAGGAAAATTCAATTAAAATCATTTTCTTGTCATAATCCTTTGACTTACATTTTAAAAATGATTCCAATCATTTATCCTCAATCCATTTCTAAAATAGTTTGGGATTTATGCTTGTGTGTAGTATTAATTTACTTTTTTATTATGATTCCATTGGAATTGGCTTTTGATAGTTCTGTCATGTTATTTAAATCAAATTGGCTGACCGTTCCTTTTTATTTATTTTTAATTATTGATTATCTAATAAAAATGAATACAGTTTATTATGAATATGGGCAACCAATTATTGATAGATCATTAATATTCAATAATTATTTTAAATAAGGATTACTAATAGACGGAATTTCATTAATTGTTTTATTTTGTGGATTTTTCAATGATTACTTCATACACAACAGATGGCTCAATCTTTCATTAATACTCTTTATAACTTAATATCATTATTTTGCATAAGTTGTAAGAAACATGGAAGAATCCATTCATTTAAGCAAAACATAATCATCAATTGTAAATTTAGCTAAATTAATTTTTACAATCCTTTATGTTCTTCATTTATATAGCTGTTTATGGTACTTTATTGGTTCCTATGCCAATCAAATAGGAATGGTTAATTGGTTAGAGAATCGTCATCTAACAGAAGCACCTTATGAAACTTAATATTTAGAGGCTTTTTATTTCTCAACAGTTACTATGATAAGTGTAGGATATGGAGATATATTACCTTTAAGTAAATTAAATGAGTATTCTAGATTCCTTAGAGAAGATATGTACAATACTTTTTATGTTTACAACCTGTGTTTAGTTGTCATTCAGTGTCAATACTGTAGGAGAGATTTTAAATTCAATTAGTTTGTCTACTGAAAATACTACTGAGAAGATTAGAATTATAAATAAATTTATGAACAGGAAAAAAATAAGCTTTGAATTGCAATATTAGTATTTAAAAACAATAGTTATTATAGAATAAGAGAATATATTAAAATATATTGGAGTTAATAATTATAATAAGAAAATGAAGAAGAGGAAAAGTTAATTACTTCTTTATCAGAGAATCTTAAGAATAAATTAATACATGAAGCAAATTTTTCAATAATTGAAAAGTGTGATTTGTTTTAATAGACTTTTTCAATTGATACTAAATAAAAACTAATCAAATTATTTAAAACAATCCTTATAACTCCAGAGCAAACCATCTCTTGTTAATTACCTTAAATTAATGAAACTTGTTTATGCTTTATAGATTAAGGAAATTTGAATATATGTTCTAACATCACAGATCGTTCCGAAGGTATAAAATTTTCTTAAGGATAATTTTTTGGATTGGAAGAGTTGCTAACAGGATAACAACCTTAATTGTAATTACAATCTCAATCATTTGTTAAATTGTTAATTTTAACGAGAACTGATTTCATTAATACTTTAAGAGAAAATCCAAACGATTATGAATCGTTTTGCTAAATTAAAGATGAGATACTCTTACATTAACGAGATTCATAAACTAAATGCAAATCTTGTAATTGTATTGGACACGATATCTAAAACTGCCCTATTGTTCATTATGTAATAGATAAAGAAAGAGTTATTAAATCTTATTAATTTTAATCAGAATAAATAAGAGTTTCAGGACTGAGGAATAGAAATCGCATAAGAAATTAATTTAATGCTTTATATGATTAATGGTTTTTATAGGAAATAGCTTCTATGATGAAAAATCATGAAGACTTGCCTATAGTACAATTTTATGGTATCTAATATTTAGATGATTCTGAAATTAAATCACCATAATAATAACAATAATCTTAATAATAAAAAATTTAATCTAAAGATTCTATAGTAACTAATGAACGTGGTTCATTTTGCTTTGTTGATTAAGTAGTATAAAATTCTATCAGTCCTTCACCTCCCAAAACATTCGATCATTCAATTTTTTGTAAAGTTTTTTATTTAATTTAGATTCTTAGAATAAAGTTACAAGAAAAACTTATCCTAAATAGAGTATAAGAATTAAAAATGTTGGAATTAAAATTAAATTTTAAAAAATTATCAAAAAGGTAATAAAAATGTAAAACTTTTCAAAAGCATTCACTAAATTAAATGATATAGAATTTGCCAGTAAATTCAATTAAAATATTAAATTTATTGTAGATAACTACTTTAAAACAAATTCTTTAAAAGATTATTTAAATAAAATTGAATATGAAAATCTGTATTTTCTTAGAAAAAAGTGTGAATTAATCTCATTATCAGAATTTGCTTTATCTAAAAAACCTTTTGAGATATAAAAAGAATATTAAATATATTAAGTATATAATAATTTATCTCATGTAATTAAGAAAACAGATCAATATTTAGGATAGCAAAAGGGTAAAGTATTTACAATACAGGAAACACCAAAAAATGATAGATTAATATAATTAAATTAGGAAGAAAGAAAAGTTGTTTTGAAAGATAGCCTAATTAGGTATCTTTCTTTTCCAAATATATACTTCAATAAATATTATGAGAGAAATGAGCCAAGTGAAACTCTTCAATCTATGGGATAGCAATAAGCTCGAGCCTTATTCAAAGCTTATAAGAAAAGATAAATTATGAGGTAAAATGCATTTCTTTTACCTGCAATTAAAAAAAAAGAAAAAGGGAGGGGAAAATCTCCTTTAGCTGTAGGAATGAATGTTGTAGTGCCTGAAAAATGAATTAGTTTATTTATTATTTTAATTATATAATTACTTAAATCGTATAATAATTATATAATAAAAAATGTATTACGATAGGTCTCTTTTGACAGTTGATATTGTAGGTGCTCAACCAAAATCTAGAAATTCCTACATGAATAGATTATTGCCGCATTAGCTAAGATATGAAGAACAAATAAGAGTTTAGTAATGAATTGAAAGTTATGAAAGACAATAAATTCCAAAATAAGATTATAAATTTGGAAGAAGAAGATACTAACATGACTTCCATCATTTCTGCAATATTTGCATTCCATAGGGAGAAGAATACTTTGAGAAGACTAATAAGAAACACTTTGTAATTCCTGAAGGAGAAATAAAATAATATCGAGCATTGGAGAATTATTATGATTAACCCAAGTATTTTAATTATTTTCGATGAGGATAAATTGATATGGATAGATTGCTTTGTACAAATGATATAGACGGGGCAGTTCCAGGTTCTTTACAAAGTAAGGCAGTTAGGAATCAAGAGGTGGCATAAAAGCTGAGAATCTAGAGAGAGGAGTAGAGAGTTTAAAAGAACAGAGCATTTTATCAATCTTAAATTGATTAAAGTTATGAAGAATAAGATGGTTCTCCTTTCCCTGAAAGAAAAAAATCTTATTCGGTGCAAATTTCACCTGCACCATAATAAGAGATAAAGAGTTAGCCCTATGATTACATGAATAAACCTTTAAAACTACCTTAAATTAGTGAAAGAGTTACTACTTTCACAAATCCAACAAGTAGTAAACTTTAAATTCGATAAAACCCAAGAGTATTTTTGTCTTAGGAGTAGGATAAGACATTGAAATTGATATAAAAGTAACCAGCATTGAGATTATTTGTTTGATATAATCATGAATAAAATTCCTACTGCTATTATTTATTTTATCTAAGATAATGTTATGGTAAATTCCACTTGACATACTTTTTCTATTAAACTTGTTCTGTTGATTTTTTTAGAACTCCTTTATCCATACTTTACATTTTGGGTCTATTAATAGTTCCAATATCTGATAAGGATAGGGGATTTGAACTTTATTCTACATTATTAGAGAGGTTCTTTTCATTATCTGCTTCAAAAATGTATAACGATCTTGACTTAATGAAAGTTGGATGAGGTTTAGACTTTTTTCTTTGTTTTAGCGATTCAGTGGTAATATTGCAATAGTCAGATAACAAATAAATGGATTTATCAGAATTTGATGATTTACTTCGACTAGTAGGTTTTCTTGTTGATGAAAATTTCGATTATCTATCTGATGAATCACCAGGAGAACGTTTTTTGGAACGATTCCTTGTAGATTATTCTGTAAATCGATTGCTTCTGATTGTACGGATTTCATTTTGATCACAAGAGCAATCACAAGAAACATAATTAATGTAGCATTGACATTAACAATTTCCTATAGTAATTGTTCCCATTTATATTGATAATTTTAATTAATCATTTCCCAAATATAAATCCCAAAACGAGCGATATGGCAGCTACAATCAACACTTGTTTTAACTCGAATTTATTACCTAAATTATAAATATTAAATATTATATACCATGATGTTTTACAGCCACTTCCTGCTCTTTTACGCTCTTTAACATCAATTAATAATTAGAAACATCTTATGACTAAAAAATATCAAAATGAAAAAACATACCAATTAAACAATTTGCTCTTAATATTTCTGTATCTCCTCATCTTTTTCTTTGTTTTATGATTCAATTACTGATTAATACATTTGACTCATATTTTCTTAAGTATCTGATACTACACTTTATTGCAATTCTTATTATGGAATAATCTCTTAATTTATTTCAACAGGCTTTATTCTACTTCTCACTTAAACTTATTAAATCAACTAAGCATCTTATGATCTCCAGAAAGCAACCAGATCTTGCCTTAAATAAAATACATTTACCTAATTCATCTTATTCAAGCGTGCAAGCATTTATTTGAAATTTGGAATCCAATTTTGTATCCTCCTTTAAAGGTTGAGTCGTGGTTATATCTATACTGACTTAACTGTTGCCTTAAATTATTCCTGTATTAGGTTTCACTTAAAACATATTTGGACTAGTTGTTTTAATCTTGTGATATCACTATTATATTACTTTGAAAGTTAATCTATTTGCAGTCAAATTGAATATATTCAGAGTCGACTATCCTACTTTCCCTGCTTAGAGAATGAAGTCTAAATATTATTTTGGTTCTATGTCGATTAATCCTTACATAAATTATATTTAATATTTTCATTATATAAATGACTCTTTTAACCCAAGGATGTTTTTGATATTATTCCTAGCTATAGGATGATAAAATGCTTCATGGCTATAAAATGTTGAAACTGCAAACGCACTAACACTATATTAAACATTTACTGATCTAATTAGTTCAAAGCTCTATAAACTGGATAAACCATCTTGCCTCTACCAACTAAACCCAAGAATTAAGCAATTTATCCAAAACGAGTCTTGTCTCCTGCTGTCAAAATTGCTCTAAACCATCTAAACTTCAATTCAAAATCATTTTCATTTGTTAATTTTAAATCTTTATCAATTTAATCAATAACATTCTATTTCAATAACATATTTTCTGCCTTCTTAAACAAATCTTCTAAAAACACTAACTTTTATGAATGGAAAAATTCTTCATAATCCTTCCAATTTTCAGGCTACTTACCATCAGCAGTTATATAAGCTTCGCTGTAATCTAATGCTTCAGTAAGCTTATTGGTTGAAAAATCAAGAGATACTGGGGGTAGTCCTGGAGCGTATACCCATTTATCCCAATTTTCTAATATTCTATATCTCTTAGTTGAATAATCTTCAACTCCCTATTCTTATAAGTATCTCAATAAGAATGTCTAAAATTCTTTCTGATCTATGGATTAATATTTATATTAAGCTAAATATGCTTAAAGCATCATTTGAAAATCTTTTTCGCCTACAATACTCTCTAAATATGTTAAGAATTGAAATCCTTTCTCATAAGGAATTTCACTGAAGGAATCATCTGGATTAAGTCCAGTTGTATCAGGATGTAATGATGAGAAATTACTATTAAGTCCATAGCCAAGCATATCTTGATACATAGATGTATTTCCAATAATAGCATTCAATTTTATATCATCTGGTTCCTCGTAATGATATAATGATGCTTTCCTTTCTAAAAACACTGTGAATCCTTCATTAATCCACATGTTTGCCCAATTTACACAAGTAATTGTATTACCAAACCAAGAATGTGCCATTTCATGAATTGTTACAGCTAAGCCAGTTCCAGTTCCTGTCATAATGGAAGGATTGGCGAAAGTTAAAAGGGGGTTTTCCATTCCTCCTATTGGGAAAGAAGGAGGTTGAATAACTAATGTATAAGTTCCCCAAGTATAAGGACCAATATACTATTCAATAGCTTGCAAGAAATCTTCCATATCTTTTAATTCTTCCTTATAAGCCTATATTTTATTAGGTTCACTAACTAAAAATGTTCTAACTCCTGTACTGGTTGCAAC
The DNA here is from genome assembly GCA_000733375.1 of Paramecium sexaurelia. NCBI lineage: Eukaryota > Ciliophora > Oligohymenophorea > Peniculida > Parameciidae > Paramecium > Paramecium sexaurelia. Next base: position 91,086 of record JPFM01000092.1, on the reverse strand, counting down.
TTTCTCTATATTACCAGCAACGATAGCAATAAGGTAACTGGGAATGGGAAAGTGTTATATAAAATATTTATATTTCCAATTAAATGCAGGATCTTCCAATGGTTTATTAAGAATTTAGAATTGTTGTTAACTTTCATCAGCTGACATGAAAACATCTTTAGCTTCAGTATCTTTATAAATGATTGTGGCAGTGTAAGTTTACTTGATAGCTGGAGTATCTTATAAAGGAGCAAGAGATCGGCAGTTTGCATCTTCGCATTGTGAAAATAGATAAGGCATAACTATACAATATAAAAAGCACATTACCTTAAGTGGAAGTCTATTCCTTAGTCATAAAGCTAATGGCTCTAGTTTTTGAATCTATCGAATATTTAATAGATATTTCTATATATTATCCCCTGTAATAGGTTTTGTCTAATTGAATGTTTAGACGTTGACCTTGATCTGAATCAGCATAAGGACTGTCAATCACATGTTGAAGAAGGACTCCATTATTAAGGTATGTGGAATAGATATTCAATTTATAGATATCCAAAGAAATCTATGTAATTTATTGTTGATACTTTATTAATTTATTGACCTACAACTTAGAATCTATATGTTGATGTTGCATTGATATATTTTTTATCCATATTCAACAACCATTCTAAATGAAGATGTCTATTCTACACATCTAAATAGTTTGAGAAGGTATTCACGTCGATCTCATATGCTTGTAAACACAGAATAGATGATATCACCAATAAGATCATTAATAAATGTTATTTATATTAATTAACATATTATTATCAAAAGATGTTTAAACTATCAGGACTCTCTAAATAGTTATAACCCCAATTTAATTAGGTATTATTGGATTACCTAATTATGCATTGAATGTAAACAAACTTCTTAAAAATTTTAACCATCCTAAAGCGGCGGATCATTTTGAATTCATTCTTATTATGAATCAGAACAATCAAAGTAGTACCTCTTGTCTAAAAGATAAATTCCTACTGCAGATCTTATGAAATGATTTAATATATCTTCAACCTATGTCTTGATGAACGAATTCTAATATGCAGAATTTATCTTTAAGTAAATGCAAGCATTCAATTTCTATCCATTAATGATGTATCAATAAATACTTTCTTTTTTAAGGAACCTATTAATCTTAACTCACTGGATGTTCAACTTGTCATTCGAAATGCATCATTGTGCTGATTGCGAATATTGAAAAAAAGTTTCATCATTTATGAATATAGCGGCACATGATTAACTTTTAACACAGAATTCTATACAGAAGGATATATACTATTATTTAGATGAATAACAATAATTAATACATTACAGATGTTACGACATTATTATTTTTCTAAGTAGATTCAACGTACTACAAATGTTCATAAGTCTGTTTTTCATTTTAGAACATAAACCAAAATTCCTAAAATATGGTATTCCTCTCTTTCTAGCTATTAACTACCAGTTGATTAAATAAAATGTAAGAATTTCAAAGAATTAAACGTAAAAATGTACTCGAGACAAAAGAACAAAGCCATTTTATATAACTTAATTGCTAAAACAGATTTCATATAGCCTCTTATCTTATTTAATATCTCATTAGCAATTATGGTTCTAATAATTATAGAATAGGTAATTTTAATCCTGAAAATTAACTTACTCAATATAATTAAGGAAATTTACTCTTTAAGAATCAATTATCTTAAATTATATAATGATATTTATATATGGTGCATGAAAATTTAAACAATTGCACTAATTCATATTATTTGTCTAAGGTTTAATCAAAATTATAAAGGAATTAGTATTAATTCTATAGATAAATGATGGATTTTGTGAAATTAACATAATATTTGTTATTTCAAAATTACTCTTCTATCCTGAGAATCAGACCCCCAGTCTTTCAGGAGTATTCAAGCTTTTTTGCTTTTATAATCAATAAGGAATATTATACAACATATTACATATAATTAGAACTAATAATAATTAACAAATATATAGAATAGACAATGAAAATATATATATTTTTGAACTTGTTGAATATTATAAACAGAGTATAAAATTAAAATTTTTCGATATTTAATTTAACAAAATATAATTATTTATGAAAGTTTAAATAATCTTCATACGTCTTCAATTTATTTTAACTTCAAAATCTATGTTAATATCAACATTATTATATTTTTTAATTACTAACTATGATGTTATTATCAAAAAATTTTACAGTTCAAAAAAAGTTATTTTTTTTATTGTAATTTTTATATTAAGTCAATTATTGAATCAATTAAAGATTTAATCAATGTGAATTTATTAATTTGTTTAGAGTGTTTTTCGTTGGAAACTATTATTAATATTTTACTATGTAAATAGAACTATAAAGGATTATTAAATGTAAATAAAGAAATTTTTCTCTAAATGATAATCGTAATCTTAAGTCTAATAGTTTATTTAAATTCTTTAATCACATATTATGAATTGCAATATATATTGAATACCATTTAAGGGATATCTTACAAGAAGGATAGAAATAAAAGACTCAATAAAAGAGGAAATTTTCAGATCAAATAAAGATATTAAAATTTTGAATTATTTGTTTAGAACTAGTGATAAATAAATATTCTATATTTCAAGTAGCTAATTATATTGATTTTTAAGCCTTAATTATATAAAAAGTACTTTTAAGATATTTAAGGTATATAATTCAGTGTTGCTATTGAATTATGAGTTAAATTTATGATTTGATGAGATTATTTGTAGATTGTTATAAAATGATGTTAAATAACGTCATGTAAATAAGAGGATATATTGAATGTTTATTATTTAAGAGTTTATTCATCATTTTTGAGTATTTGGTAAATAATTTCGATAGATTGAAAAAAATGAAAATTGTAAAATTAATTGATTCTTTATTTTGTTTAATGAAAATCAATTTAATTTTAAGTTCATAATTTGATTCACTTTAGTTGATATTATAATGAATTCAAATTTGAATTCATTACATTTCATTTAGGTTTAGGTTTATTTGTTTTATTGAATAAGTTAGAATGTTTGAAGAAGATCAAACTTAATTAAAAATGTATTGTTTCAATACATTAATTTTTATCATATATTAAATTATTTTTGAATTTATTTAATGATTGAATAAATTATCATCATGAAATAAAAATTTAATTGAATTATAATGCGTAACATCTTCAAATATATATGCGTCAATTAGAATACTAAATTTCAAAGTAAAATAAAATTAAAACATGGATAATGATTATTATGACTTTCTTGATCATTCATTTGACTACAAACCTAAAAAGAGAGGATAGAGGGGTTAGAAAAATCTCATTTTAATTTAGCTTTGACTGATCAAGAGATCATTGTTCGTGAAAGGATGAAGCTTGTAAAAAATAGAGAATCTGCAAAAAATAGTAGAAAGAGAAAAAAGATGTATGTAGATCTCTTAGAAAATAAAGTATATTTTTAATATTAACTTCAGGTGGCAGGTTTAAATCAATAGTTATAAGAATATAAAGAACTTCAAGAATAAAGTTAGACTCTATTAAGAAATACACAAATTCAATTATTGTTTGGAAAATCATAATAAAAATCAGATTAATTAAATCATTACTTTCAAGAAATTTATGAGTAATCAATTCCTAAAATTGCTTTACATTTTAAACAAGAAAAACATAATCCAGAACTTGATAATTGTTTTTAAAATTTTTATAATTGCTTTAATGATATGAATAATATCAAAGAAGAAATGACTCAAGAAATCTAAAAACTTGAAATCACTATGAACACAGCTAAAGAAATTCCAGAATTTAATAAGTTCTTTGAACATGTCTCTAAATTAGATTTTTCTAAATAATTAGACACTTTAGAAGAAGTAATTTATAAATTATAATCAAAAGGAACTTGGAAATGCAATTAAAACAGATGTCCTTCAATTGTCCATCAAAGAAACTTATGATTTGTACAACAAATCCTTGTAGTTTATAAAGAAACCTAAATTAAATTGAACATTATTTATATAAATATACTCATATCCAATAATAATAAAGTGTAAAATAACAAGATAGAATTTAGAATAATTTAATCTCATTATAATAAAAATTTACTAAATCATATTCAATTGAAAATTGTTCAAATATTACTTTAAATAAATATCTCAAAAAAAAATATTAAATTTATACAAAATAACCAATCTTAATTATTTTCTAAGAAATAAAAGTCAATATCAAAAAACTAATAAAATAAATCATAGTAAATAAATTTTAAATCTAAAATATAATTCACAACATAACTATAGTGTTATAATCAGTCAGAATTCATATTTCTAAAAATTTTGTGAAAATCATTATAAAGTAGATTCTAGTTTAATGCATTGAATTCTCTCCAGAAAAAATTAAAATTTTTGAGAAATTGTAAATTTAAGAGAATAATAAACTTTATTTTAGATGATTACTATAAAATCTATTTTACTATTAATTTATAATATGATTGTTTTTGTTTATTTTAAGTATTAAGTTTTGTTTAAATTTATTTACAATAATTGAATTGTTTTCTAAATCAACTAATAAACCTTTTATTTTAAATTATTTTAGTTATTTATACTTTAAAATAAGAATATAACATGTTAAAATGAATTTATTTACTGTAATTTAAGCTTATATAAATATTATTATCATAAGAGGTTTTAATAAAAAAAGTATAAGTATTTTTAAATAAAATAAAGTTAGATAGGTTTAATAATTCCTTATTTTATATTTGATTCGAAGTTGCAATCTTATTTAATGAATAGGAAATTAGTTTATGAATTTAAGTATTTGTTCATTGAATATTTCTACTTAATTTTTACAAACTTCTATATTTTATATAAGAAATTTAGCGTCATTTTATAAGTATAAGAAAGTTACAACAAGGTTGTATAAAAGTTAATTTTATTTTGATTTGGTTGATATTGAATAAACAAAAATAGATTTTAGAGATATTAATTTTGGGGTGATGAGTATTATTTGCTTATTTTCTTGAATTATGATTACATTAATTATTTAAAATGAGTACTGAGTGTTCAGTTGTATTTAACGTAACAGTTAGGACATCCCTTTCTTAAGTAGTAGGAGTGGTGGGAAATTAACCGGAGTTAGGAAGTTGGAATGAAAAGAAAGCATGTATTTTAAAAACAGAGCCAGCATCATTTCCAAAATGGGTGACAGAAAACCCAATAATATTTTAGAGAGGTAAAAGGAATAAATTATTGAAGGAACAAAACTGGAATTCAAATTTGTAATAATAGAGAATGGTAATACAATTTGGGAAGAATTACCTTAAAATCGCAAATATAGATGTAGATATTGGAAAGTTGTTTTAACAGCAGAGTGGAATAATTACGAAGGAAGAGAGTTTATAGAAAAGAGATTTAAATCTAGTGTGTGTTTAAATTAAGAAGTTTTAAGTAAAGTCACAAAAGCAAGAATGAGTGATCAATTTGATCCTTTTGATTAGGCAAATGATGATTCAGAAGATTCAGTGGAAGGTTTTGATAGTTTTGCTAGAGAAATAGCAGACAAAAATGATTCAGAATCATCAGAATCAGATAATGAAAAGAAAAAGCCCATAGTGGAAATTAACAAAGATAGCGATTTTTAATCGTTATATTAATAATATAATGAGAATCCAAAGTTTAGACAATTAAAAAATTTTAATCAGAATGATATCTTGTATGAAGTAAATGAAGATCCATTGATAGGAATCAGCGAAGAAGATTCTTTACTTATATCAACATTTTATCTTCCTATAGTAGTAATAAAGAAATAAGATGGTTAATATGAAAGCAGAAATTTTTAACATTCTTTTAGTTTACATTTGTTATTTGGTGCATAATAATTTAATAGGACATGGTTTGGTCTTCCTATAGTGTTGAATGAGAGAGGAGAGAAAATCAATGATACTAGTGAAGAATTAAAAGTATTTTTAAAATAGTATGGATTTGTTCCAATATTTGTAGAATCAGATTGTTTGGATTATTTTAATTAAGAATTCTGTACAAAATTATATCAACCTATAATGAATAATGATGTTAGTATAACGAAATTAGCAGCTTTAGAATATTCTGAACATATGTAGGATTGTTTTAAAAAGATGAATGATTCTTTTTTTTAAGAAATAAAACCATACATAAACCAAAGTTCAATTGCATTAATAGCAGATTACAGATTATTATATTTAAGTTAAATATTTGTTAGTCATAAATTTACTAGATTACCGATAGTAATCTTTTATAATAGATTATTTCCTCACTTTGATAACTTGAAATTAATTCCATTTTATTCTGAAATAACAAACTCATTTCTGTAAGCAAATGTCATTTGTTTTAGCAATTATGATACTGCAAATGAGTTCTTGACTATAATGAAAGATATATATTAGATAGAATATCATTCTTTTAAGGGAAATTTGGCATTTCATTATTATGGCAGAGAAATTTATGTAAAATTATAAAATCCAGGTATAGAAATTAAAGCATGTGGAGATTATAGATTGGATGGTAAGTATAAGAGAAATTAATAGGAGAATGAAATTAGAATAGTGGGAGTAGACACTTATGGACATTAATCAGGTGTGGAATTAAAATTTAGACATCTGTTAAAGTTCATTAAAGAAACTGATATCATTTAAAAAAACCCTCATATTAAATTCATTCAAATATAATTAAAAGCATTTGAAGATAATGATGTTTAAATTTAAAGATAATAATTAATAAATTAGATTCAATAAATTAATTCATTATTATATCCAAATAATGATGATTATTTTATCAAATTAATTGAAGAAGATATGGATTCTAAATAACGCTTTGAAGAATTTAGTAAAGCCAACATGTATTTTTAATGTAGGTATAGTGGAAGACATGATTTTTATCTATTAGAATATATTCATTTGAATTCTATGCCTATTGCTTTAATAAGTGATTCTAGTTGCTTTCATCGAGGATGTCATTCTATATCTACATTTAATGTGTTTTCTCATAAAGATTTCAAAGAAAAATTTTATGATCTATTAGATAAAATTTTAAAAAAGTCTTATTAGTTTACGTAAGTGCATAAAATTTAGGTTGAAAAAGATTAATAAACAGTTCGTCAAAATTAAACTTCACAATGGATAGAAAATATTTTTATTGATGCAAAAAAAGCTGCATCTATGCTCAAATTTGCTTAGATTAGTGTTAGAAATTAAGATGGATAATAAATTAAAGTAGCTCATAATATGAAATTTTAAAATCTAGATATTTAATAAGTAACTAGATCCTATCAATAAGCAAACAAAGGAATAATACTCTTAGAGTATGAATCTATTGTTACTGATTAATATGTTATTGATTATAAACCACATCATTTTTTATAATAAAGTCCTCATATGAAAGGAAATGAAGAAGTAATCGTTATAAGATAAGTTCATTAGGATATATTATAAGCATTGAAATAAATATCAAAATTACATAAGGTATATATAATATCAAGTGGATTATACAATGAATTATAATCAAATTTTAATGGCTCAAATGTTAATCTATTTGCAGAAAATGGATTTCTATATAGATCAGATTCTAATCAATGGAATGCATTATTTAATATTGACTATTAATGTTTATCTTAGGTCAAAAAAGTATTTAATTAATATGCAACCAAAACTGAAGGAGCTGTTGTAGAAGTTAAAGAAAGTTCTATATGTTGGTAACTCAAAAATTAAGAAGAATATGCTTAACAATTAATATAAGATCTTGTTGAAAATGTATAAACTATTGTTGATCGCTATTCTACTTTTTAATTGATAGTTAAATCAAATTGTGTCGAAGTCTGTCCAAAAAATTTAAATAAAGGAATGATTTTAGAATTAATTATGTAGAAGGAAAATCTCTAAAGAGGAAAATTAGATTTTGCTTTGATTGTTGCCAGAGGAATAGAAAATGAAGATGTATTTTCTCATTTTAAAGTTATCACTTAAAGTAGAAAGTATTTTACTGAAGTATCAAAATATAATTTATTATTAGAATGCAAATCATTTCTCAGTATCCTAAGGATTAGTACCATCATATGCTAATTATTATATTAACTCATAATTAGATTTAATTCAATTATTAAAAGCAATATGAATTTCATATCACAGTATATTATTTTTAATTTTCATATGACTTTAAAATTTATAATAAAAAATTAAAATTCTATTCTTTTTTTAAATTTCTTTTATTATTATATTAAATAATACATTCATAACTAGATTCTATTAGATAATTAATTAATATATATTTAAATAGTAATCTCCATCATATTAATGTTTTTTTGAATTTTAATATAATTCAAAGTATATAATTATTTAAACAATATTATCAAATTATTTAAGAATTATGATATATTTGTTAGCTATTGATTTCTAAATATATCTTCTTCTTAATGTACTAAACTAGTTTTTAGATGATAAAAGTATGTTTGGTTGAAATGAAATTTAATTTTAATATTTGAATAAATATTAAATAGTACAAACATTACATGTTTAAATCAATTAAGTATCTTAAATAGCCTTATTAAATAAAGATCTTAGAAGGAATGTTTGATAAATTGTCTGTTTTGTAATCAGAATCTAGAGAGAATTAAAAAATTAAAGATTTTAAATTAGATTAGATTTTGATATTCATATATCGAATCAATTATGTTTGAGTTAAAAGCTTAGATTAATAAAAAGAAGATAATCTAAATATTAATTGATAATTAGTATATATTCAGTATATAAAATATAAATAATGCAAAATAAGGAGATTGCATTTCTGAATATAGAGAGTCCAGTTCATAGTTAGAATGTTTTATCTCCTCGATTTGATGAATTGATTTCTATATATTCTAATGAAAACTTAGTTGATTAACCTATGGACAAAGCATTGAAGTTGAAGAGAAATATATTTGAAAGAAAGAATTTTAGAGCATTAAATGATGGACACAAATCTGACAATTCTAATGAAGATAACTCTTTTAGTAATTCAAAGTAAAATCTTATTAATTAAAAATAACTATAGTGAAAATTTATCAGATGGTGGATCTGCAAGATCAAGAACTAATTCATTTATTCAACAATAGAAAAGTCCAAGTATTTCATATTAAGAAGGTTAATCGAAAATTCCTTATGAAAAATAATAATCTGCTAAAAATTTAGATTCAACTTTTAATTTTCACTATTAGTAAGGGAAGTCTAATTCAAGACTTGAAAAATATTAAAGTTTTGTTTAGTAATTTGAAATGCAAGAGGATAATTTATAAAAAATAAAAAGATAATAAACAAAGAAGCAGATGAAAGAAAAAGAATTTTAAACAAAAAAATAATTGCATCATAAGGAAGGTGTAATAGGGTATTATTAAAGGATAAAATTTTTAGATTAAATGAAATTTGGTCAAAAAAGGGATTAATGATAATTAGATTAGTTTCTAGATTCATTCAACAATTAAAAACAAAAACAGAAACAATAAAGTTTAGACTTTTAACATAGAAAATATTTTCTGTAATTGGAGATTTATCTAGTAATTTTGAGTTTATTTTGATTTCTCGTTAAATTAAATAAAAACCAAGCTTAGTAAATAAATTTAAATAATGTGTTAGTTGTTAATTTTGAAATATCATTTCTAAAAACAAGCAACAAAATATTTGCATTATTTTGAAAATTGTTAAGAATTTTTAAGTAAAAACATTATAGTAATAAAACCAGATAGTAAATTTAAAATAATGTGGGATATTGTTTTATTATTATTTATAGTAATGAACATATTTTATATTCCAATAAATATAAGTTTTAATATAACAACTTCAGGAATTTTTGAGTATCTATTTGATTTACTCCCATCATGGATATTTGTTGCAGAAATTCTATTAAATTTTAACACTGCATATTATGATAAAGGTTTAATGCATGAAGATAGAAAATCGATTGTGAAACATTATTTAAAATAAAACTTTTTTTGGGATTTGATTGTTGTGATTCCTTTTTTAATGTCTAATTTAAATATTCCGTTTGTTAGATATACATTACTTTTAAGATTAACGAGATTAAATCCTTTAATGGAAAGCATAGAAGAAATGCTTAATTTAGAAGTAAATCAATCCATAAATCAATTTAGGAAAATATACAAATAGTTGTTGATCTTTTAAAACTTATCTTTTTCTTAGTATTAACAGGTCATTTTTGTGGATGTGCTTGGCATTTTGTAGCATTAACTGAATATGAATCATTTGGATTGACTGAAACTTGGTTAACCAATTACGATCCAATGGCTAATTAATATCATTGGTTTGATAGATATATAATATCATTATATTGGAGTGTCATAACAACAGTCACAGTTGGATACGGAGACATAATTCCAGTGACTACTTTTGAAAGGGTTTTTGTAATCGTAGTAACATTATTACTTTGTGGAATATTTGGTTATTGCATTTCAAATATTGGAAATATTTTTAAATCTATTTCTGATAAGAAAACGACATACAAATTTAAAGTTCGCTAAATACATTAGCATATAAGGAAGAGAGGATTAAATTTAAATTTATCTTTAAAAGTTAATATATGATAATATATAATAAGGTTAAAAAATATTTTGAATACTATTTTAAACTAGAATAAGAAGAAGAAAATCATGCTGATATCTTTTTGTCATAACTAACAAAGCATTTAAGAGAAGAAGTTTTGACAGATTTATATAGTAAAACACTTAGAAAATCTAGATTATTAAGAGATAACTTTAATGAGATCACTATTAATAATCTTTGTCAGTTTGTAAAAGAGAAAAAAGTGTTACCAGAAGAAATACTTTATTCTCGATATGATTAACCTAAAAAAATTTGGTTTGTACTTTCAGGAGCTTTAGAATATGTTGCTGATCATAAAAGTAATAATGTAGTATAATAAATTAAGATGAAAATGATTACTACGAAGCCACAGAGACATTTTTGAAAAAAGTTACTGCTGGGTAAACTATTAGTTAAAATTATATAGAGCAGTTTTAGGAGAAAGAGAATTTATAACATAATAACCTTATGAATATAAGGCTAGAGCATTGAAATTTACACAAATGGCTTACATAGAGTATAAATTTAAATGTATTTTAGTTATGATGATTTCATAAATGTTATTGCAGAGAATGATAAGGAATATGAGATATTTTGTATGAAAAGAGACAGATTATTATTATATCCAAATTTTAAAGGATCTGGAAATGTATGTGAAATTTGTGAATGGACCCATAATTTTATTTAGTATCAATATAAACACATCAATTAGATGCCCTTTTGTTTTTTTGTAACCAAATATCAATAAAATTGCAAATCGATTTACTGCAGTTAAATACAATAACAGAATTAAGTTTCCATATAGGTATAATTAAAAAGTAAGAACTAAACAAATTTTAAGTAAAGCTTAATAATGTGCTTTAAGAATAATAGTAGGGAATTTTAATGAATAGTATTTATTCCTTAATAAATATTTATAGGGAATACACAGATGAATATCTGATTTCATTAGGGTTTCAATTAAGTCCCAATTTAGATGATGATGTATCATCCTAACATGATGATTCAGCTTAGAATAATTATGATTCTAAATCTATTTCTAATAGTGAGAAGTAAAATACAATTTTACAAAATAATATGAGAATAACTGCTGGAATAACAACAGATTTAAGGGAAAGTAGAGATTTAGAGTTGGGTAAATAGATAAGGAAAAGCGGGATAAATTTTAAAAGAATCTAATTTGGAAAAGAAAGAACAAGAGCAATACAAATAATAAAAAAAGAAAATTAAGATAAGATTACTGAAACATTAGAATAATCACAAATGTTAACTATTCCAACTGCACAGATTTAAAATAAGAATAATGTTTCTTTGATTAAATAAAATTAAAACAAACCAAGAAGATCATCTAATTTAGATGATTTAGGATTCGTTTAAGTTTCATAGAAATTAGGAAATTTAGCATAATAATTATATTAATAAGAAATTGAGAATAATAATAATAATAAATATTCATTTAAGTAAATGAGTAGAAATAGTGAAGAAAGTGAAAATAAGGATTCTATAAAAATTAAAACGTAAATTGAAAGTTAGGAAAAAAAAATTTAAAGAGAAAGTGAATAAATGAAAAAAAGAAAATAAACAACTATTTAAATTGGATAAAGAACAAAGAAAAGGTCATACTAAAATATATAAAATTAAAATCAAAGTCCAGTTTCATAAAAATAATAATAAATATAATAAATAACTATTTCTTTAGATTAAAAAAAGAATCGAAATAGTATAATTGAAAACAAAAAGAATTTAGGTTAAACAACTCATTTAACAAGTTCTGGATTGATAGAATTAAAAGGGGAAGTAAAAGATGGATCTTAAATTGATTCATTTTAATAAAAAATACTTGATATAGTTCATACTAATGTAAATCTAGAAATGGACGCATGTAAATTAACTTTAGAGTATTTTCCTGAACATAATATAGATAATATTTTAAAAAAGATAGAAGCTTATTATTAATAGAATAAAATAAAAGAATTAAAATTACATAAAACTACAAAATCTAATCGTAATCTATTTGAAAGAATCAAAGCCTTAAAAAATGTTACTGCAAAAAGTTTATAAAGCAATTCAAAATCTTAATCAGATGTTTAAAATGCATGATGAAAATATTTGAATATATTATTTAGTAAACTATAAAAATAATAATTATAAATTTATAAATCACTTCATTTTTTTTATTTTCTCTGTATTATAAACTGGTTAAATATTACCCTCCTCTACATTAATGCCAAAACTACTTTTCCTTTTTAAAACTGGTTTAGGCTAAAATAAAGATAATAATTATAAAACTTACATTAATAAAATCACCAGGTAAATAATCATTTAATTAACCTTATAATGATACTCTCTTTAATCTTCCTAATCTTTTTTTTTAATATATTGGTCTATCATTTAGTTTAATCCTTGATTCTTGACTCTCCAGGCTTTTTATGGAAATCGAATGCCTGATTGGTTCAGTATCTTTAATTGTTCTATCAGAAATGTATTATTATTCAGAGAGTATGTTTTATATCATTTATTAAGTGTAACTCTTCCAAATTCTGAATGTAGTTAATGCAATTAATTAGAAATAAAGTGAATTGCAATTTCCTCTCAGTTTTAATTGTGGACCTATGTTGCTTCTTCTAAAATTTAATCCTCTTCTATGATATGCCAAACGAAAATTCATAGTTTTATGATAAGATTTCATTTTTTATGCTGCTACATCAGAACACTAGCTTAAAATTTATTTAGAATATCTATTGAAAAATATTTCGTAAAGTAATTAATTATAAGTAATTCTATCTTCTTCATCGCATATTAAATTATATTGCAAACTATATTTAGCTGCATCCCATTAATTTTCATAAGACTTGCATCCTAAGGGTTCTTTTATTTCCATAAGTAGAAAAGGTAAGTTCTTGATATTTAATAATTAACCATGGTTGCAAGAAAACTTAAACCATGCCTTTCTAAATGTATCTATGTTCTCAACATAAGTTTATAAGATGGAATCCTGATTATTAAAAAATAATTCAAATTATTCGATCATTGCTAAAACAAATAAATTCAAAAGCACATAATTCGATATTAACATAAATAAGATGAAATATATTTATGAATAAGGAGATCCACAATATTTTTAATCTTCTTCGCAATAAGGATTATGATGCATACAATCATTCATAATACTCCTAAAATCATCTCCACTTACACATTTAAACAATGCCAACATTGCTAACCAAAAATTCTTAAAATTTATTAAATCATTTAACACTTCTCCTTTATCAATATGGCCGAATAACATTGTGCCATAAAAAGCAAATACAACCATTATAATCAATAAAATAAATAAAATCTTTAACATAAATGGAAAAGCAAACGATATTACTCTAACTAATCTCTACAACTTTTAAAGTCCCTAAAACAGTATTATTACTTTTAAATTCCTCAACATGTACATAAATCTTATTAATTGATAATTGGGAGTCAACTAAGTAGAATTTACATACTATTAAAACCAATTCCAAACAAAATCTATTAACAAATCAATCACACCCAATATTATTACTACAGTAGTGTATAATCTCCATGGATTATCTTTAAATCGATTAATACCTAAAGTGAATCCTTAAAGTAACAACCAAACAGCAAATATTATTGTACAAATATGATTTATCAAATTAATAATTTCATTATATTAATGATCAGCAGAATGATATATCATCATGATTGTTACACAATTAATAAGCAAAATAGAAAACATAAAAAAGTTCATAAATTTACCAATAATTAAATTTGCTATCATTTTCTTTAAGTAAGATTTTGGTAATGAAGATCTAACTGGATGATCAAATAATATAATCTCAGTAATATTTTTAAATTCTATCTATGCTTGAGTAAATTATGAATTCTCAATTTATTTTGAGTTTGCTTTCAAATTTATAAAAAGTACTCCTGTAAACAGTTGCAAGAAAAACATAGATCCAATCGTGCAAAAAGCAACATAAAATATATAAGTAGATACCTAACTATAATAAGGATATGGTCCATATTGTGATTCTCGACTATTTTGAGATGCCCATAATATAGCTCCCCATCCATCAAATGTGGATATTACAAAAAGAGCTGGCATAGCAGTTGTAATATTATCAAAATTATGTTTATATACTCTCCATTACTTATCTTATTATTAACATTCTTCAATCCCAATATTATAACTAAATTATTCTTCACAATATCCCAATTTTTCTGCGTAAAGCATCATTGAAAATACAGCAAACATTAACCATACCATTAAAAGAACCACAAATACATTTATTATATCAAATAAAGATTAAGTTAAAGCTGCTCTTACTCTTGCAACCCACTTTATTCTATAAAGCAATTTCAATGGTCGAAAAAATAAGAATGTTTCAATTACTTTAAAAATTGGCAAATAACCTATTTTAAAAAATTGAACATAATATATTATTATGTAAGCCAAATCAACAGATTTCCATGTGTACTATAATTTTTAATTATAATTTTACATTCAGATAAGATCCTTTATCTATAAATACTCCATAGGCTATAGATTTAATGATAAACTCAATAAAAATAATGGAATTTAAAATAAATAATAAAGTAACAAGCAAAGGCTTCTATTGAATATCTTTAGGTAAAGCTAAATAAGTAATTGATAATAGTAAAGTTATATCAATGAAATATTTAATATAATCACTTTCGCTAACTTTGAATAGTAGTTTTCTAAAATTATTAGATTTGTGGAATATATAATAGGATTACAAACAATCATTCCCATTATATAATTTGGGATTTTGTTTAAGTAGTTATCTTTCGATCTATTAGATATTTTCCTATATTAATTTAATTTTTTTCGATTCTTACCCTTTTATTTTATTTAGGTTAATATTAGTTTTATTTTTTAATTTATTAAAATCATCTTTAATTTTCTTTTTTTAATCACTAACAACATCCTATCTTCTATTTCTAGCAGGAGGAAATTAAAGAGAGTGAAATAATTTCTCTGTAAAACAACTATCTCTTTTTTATTAATACTCTCTAACATTACTTGAAGAAGCTAATAGATGTTCTGGAGAGGTACTTTCTCTCCTTTAGTTTCTATTACCATTTAGAATTACATTATTTGCTAATTCTTTGTACTATTTAATTGAAGATGAACTAGAGCTTGAACTTTCTGTTTCAGAATCATCATCACTCTCTTCAGAATCTAATTGCTTATTAAGTTTATTTATTTATTTAATTTTTTCCTTCATAAATTCATTTTATTCATTAGAGGACTCCCTTTCTAGATATTAACTAAACCCATCAAGCAATATAGCCATCATGATACCATAGATAAAATAATTTAAAGTAAAAACTAAAGCAATCGAATATGTCACTGCTAATTCTTTTTTCACTTCAGTTCCAATACGATATACACCAAACCAATCATCATTTGTCATTATATTAAATACAGTCATAAATGCTTTGGCTGGATCATCAAAAGATTACATATATCCTTCCCTTTGATAATCGTTAAATTAATTAGCAAATAATTCCATTCCTATCAATCCAAAAGTTAAGATCATGAAGAACATTAAGAAAGTCAAATAAATATAAGATTTATAAGTTATTGAAGCTATTGCCCCAATTATTCTAGCCATTTATATGTAAAGTATGCATCTATAAAATAAAAGACATTTAGTTGATCTCATCAATCGTAGATATTATTCACTCACATGTAAATAATCGCTAAATCCAAATTCTATTACACTTAGAATCATTATGAGAAGTTCAATTACATGATGTTTATTTTTAGCTATCCTTTCTAATATTTTATAAATTAAATACTTGGTTAATAAACAATTATTTATAAAATTATTTCAGTTGATAAAACTACAGTAGATATATCTTCTATTCTATCAATTATTCTTCTATCTATTATACCTTAAAGTGCTAAGAATAATGTATTAATTAAAATTGTCAAATCAAACAAGAATTTTGTTAATTTGAAATGAATAATTTAGAATGCATATTTCCTTAAATTTATTATAATGCCACTTAAAGTCATAGGCCAAATTTCAATATCTTTTTAATTAAGGCTTTTAAAAATATCATCAAATTTTTAGATTAATGTGTAAGAACTAATTAATACATTATTTCCTGACCAATTTTTTACTTTTATGATCTTTTTTTCAAATTCTTTTCTTCTTAATTTTGTATATTCTTCTTATACTCGAGGTCCTTATAATTTTTATTAATGAATTTTAGTATTAATTCTTTTTTGAACATTTATATAATCCTAATAAACTCCATTTAAAAGAATTCTTAACTCACCTTAATTACTTTATGTGAAAGGCCTTCTCTCACTAACCTAAGCGATTGAAAGTTATTTCATAAAATAAGGAAACTTTCTTCTTTCCTTTTCTGCATCTTTAATCATCTGATATCCTTAAGTTAAATTATTGGAACTTGAGCTTGATTTAGATCCATGAAGATCTGAAGTATTCATATTATCTTTTTTAATTCTTTACGAAATTTTAATTGGTAACATCATTTTTCTATTTTCATTTATTTATGTACTTGCTACAGTTAATTCAGATCTACTAGTTCTTGGATCTTGTACAAATTTTTTTTTATTCTAAATAGGTTTATAATAAAATTTCTTCTTTTTTTATCCAACAAATGGTTTGTTTTCAGTTGTTTTTAAAACTAAGAACATAGATTATCTTAATATATCTATTTAACTTGTAGGTATATAATGATAATTATAATCAATATATTTTTCTAACAAAAAAGATTTACTAAATTATTTTATTATTGTTTATTATTTAATATCTTGTGTAAATAATTTTAGATCTAAATTATCATAAAATTTTGCAATAACTTTTAATTTAGGAAGTAAAACATATTTTAATGAAAAGTTTTTAAAAGTATTTTTGAGCTAAGTAAAATTGCTTTAACCAACTCTATATTAATTTTTCATACTCCCTAATAATAATTTTGGTTAGATATCCCAAGCATAAGAATATTTATTTATTTTAGGTTCCTCAATCTAAATACTTCGATTATTCGAAAATAAATAATTATTCATTTAATTCACATAATAATAGAACCCTATTTTTTAAAATTAAGATTTGCTTATAGATTCAACTTTTTCATTTTTATTCGAGATTTCTCTAAATTACATTTCACTAAAATGAGTCTTAAATACAGCTATAGGTAAATTAAATCCAAAAAATCCACCAACAAAAATAATCAAGACATAATAAATCCAAACAATAGGATGAAAGGTTCGTATAGTATAATACATCACCCAACTCCAATCATCCATCGTAACTGTCTTTAACATTAAACCAAATGAATATATGATATTATTAAAATTAGTTGGAATATTATAGGCCTTATTGGTGATCACACAAGTCTTACCTTCTGGACATTCTCCTTATTGACATTATATCCATTCGTCATCTTCTGAAGGTAAACATCGCTCGTTGAATAGACCCGTAAATAAAGAATTACCCAAAGAGGCAAAAAACAGAACAAACAATATAACTACAGCTGTGAATTCAAAAATAGATTTTAATGATTCTATTAGCGCTTCAATCATTTTTTACAATCCTAAATTAAGTGTTAGAAATACCCTTAAATATTGCTCCCAATTATTTGAGTAATCTCATCATTCTTAAAGGAGTTATATCTAATACATTTTCTTTGTATGTTAAATGATAATAAAATAAAACAATAAGAGTTATATCAATAATTCTACCTAAGAATATAAACTTAGATCTAAACAATCCAAATGCAAATAACTAAAGTATAATATCCACTATATATAACCATAGAAACACTAAACAAATTAATATCTATTTTACCAAAATTAAGTGTTATTAAGTTCTTATTTAAATAATTTAAATGCTCATATATAAACAAAATGATATTTCCTAAAGTTACAAATGTTAACAAATATTAATAAACTTTTGATATTACTATCTCTTTAGATAATCTTTTTGTTACTAAATAACAATAAGCCACTACTTTTCTTAATTTTAACATTGGATAGCAATCTTCATAAGAACTCTCTATTAAGTTTTAATTTTACATAAAGTAATTTGTATCTTGAAAAACTGTTCATTTTTCTGAACTTTATATGTGGTGCTCCGTTAACACTACTCAATTTTTAAAATATCTTACTATAATGACTTTACAATTTGCTTAATTAATCAATTTCAATCTATTATATTCTAATTCTTAATTACTTCATTTGATGATTGAGATTATTCTGTAACAGATAAATGACTAAACCCAGCAAAAGCACTATAAAAATTGGATATCCTAGGTTTAACATTTGTTGTCTAGACTGTAAATTTGAATAAATACGCTAAGATCAACAATTGGAATCTAAATGGAAGATTCTGGAGTCCCTGAAGATTAAATATCTTTATTTGATCTTGATGTATTGAAATTTTATGCTTATATCACTTCAAGACTTATTATAGAATTATCAGATTTATCTGACTTATCATCTCCTTTTGCTAAATCTGAAAATAATTATGATAAATGATCAGAATTCTCTTCGTCACTTTCATTTTATTTCCTGTCCTTAAAAGGTTAAACATACATCTAGGCAGTAGCTTGTGCTGCTATTCGATCAAGCATCTTTTATTATATTTCTTCCCTATTGTTATGTGTTTATGTACTGTTTTTGCTATGTCATTTAAGTATCAGCCTTTCTCAATATTGTTTGATATTGTTATATCAAATTTTAAGCTAAATCTTATATATTGTTTTTCTTTCTTTTTGAAGACTTTGATTTTATTGTTTTCGCTGATCTCACACTAGACTCTGAACTTTCAGATAAAATAGATTTCTAAAATGAATCATCACTATCTGATTCTGACTCTGAACTATGCTAACCCTTTTGTGTCGCTTTACAAATTTGAAATAGTTCCTAATTCTCAAGAACATCACCTTTTTTTTTATTGGTTTATTCACTCTTGAAGATTTGATTTTTTTGTCCCCTTATTCAACTTATAACTGATTGTTTTTTTTTACAACTATTGTTTTTGAAGGATATTTTCTTCTTACGTATGGGGATTACATAATTTAAATAATATATAGATTTCATTAAAAATGTTGTAATCAACTTAAGAAGTGGCTTTAAAAGTTATATATTCAATCTCAATTTTTACTTTTTAACTTGAATATTGCTTCACTCTTAATATTCTAATAATAGCTGATTAATTCATGATCTATTAACACTAAATAAAAATACAAAAAATAGAAATATAAGACTATTAATAGTTTCTATATAGAATCAAGTTTGTGTTAGGGAAAAAATTGTACAAATTTTTGATTTTCAACAATCTTATTACATATTTTCACTAAAATATTCATATTAACAATCAAAAATAATTTCTAATATTTATTTCAATTAAATGCTATATTTAATTTTAAAATTAAAATTATTTGCATTGTGATATCTATCAGTTTTAATTAATAATACAGTTTGATATTCATAATAAACCTTAAACTAATAAATAGAAATGATTATTTATTTATTCATTCATTCATTAGTTAGTTTAAAATTACTTAAATTGAAGTCAAAATATCTAGAGAGAATTAAAGTTATTCAATATAATTAATTTGATCACTTAATTAATTAAATAATTCTTTGAAATTTATATATGTAAAAAACAATGGGAGAGATTTTATTCAAAGTTTTTAAAAAATAAAAAGCCAAGTCATTTGGCTACAAACTAGTTTTAAATATTTTAAAGAAAATTTTCTATAACTAGTTAAATTTAGAGTCAACTTTTTAAAAATTGTGATCCTTATCCCAATAAAGTAATATTATTAATAATATAATATATAGGAATGGAGAATGATCAAAAATTGGATTAGTTTGAAATTTTTTTTTGAATTAAAATAAGTTTTTGTTTATTCTAATAACTGCATTATTAAAAATATAAAAAATGTCTTCAATATTGGAATCTGCCAAAGGAATAATTAAAGAAGCACGGTAAAATATATACATTAGAAATTAGAGAGTTAGCTTATTTAGGAAAATATCCAGAAGCAATAATGAAATTTAAATCATAAATTGAGACCTTAAATCAATAGTTGGGAAAAAATCAAGGAGATTAGCTATTATTTTAGGAATGGAGTAAACTGGTGAATGATATAAAAGAAGAATTAGATTTAACTCAAACTTTATTTGATTTTACAAAAGGAAATGTCAATAGTATTTTTTGAATTAATTGAGATAGATTAGTAATAACCATCACCTTAAAAACCAAAAGTGGTTCAAGAATGTCCTGAATTTCATGAAGATAATAGATAGCCTCGTTTACCATTTAATTAAATTCCATTTCAGCATCATCATCGAGAAAACCCTTCTCCATCATAAAAAGGGAATTAATTTTAAATATCTCCTCCAAAGTAGAAAGCATAGGATCCAGATGAAATTTTCTTTGGAGGATTGAGAGGAGGAAATGATGGAAAGAGAGCTAATAACAATGGTAATAACAATAATAATAATGGTAATAACTTAAATCACAATCCAAGTAATTACTTTAATAATAACAATAATAATAATAATAACAATAATAATAATTACAATAAGCGTCCTGTAAATAATGCTCCAACTAAAGACCCTGATGTTTGGGATCCCCCTTCAAAAAAGGTTGATAAACCAAAGCAATCGTAAAAAGATGCAAAATCTAATAATATTTTTAAACCATAAGCATAACCAAAGGGGAATCAAAGAAGAGAATATGATAAGCCTTGGAAAAGCAATGCAGCTGGAGAAAAGAAACCTGTTGAGGGTTAAAGAAAGACATTTCATGATCATGTTTATCCAGATGGAAGAGGACCAGATAGTGATTTAATTTAAATGATTGAAAGAGAAGTTTTAGATTTAACACCAAATGTTTCATTTGAATAAATAGCCGAATTAGAATTAGCTAAGGATACTCTTTAAGAAGCTGTACTACTTCCAATATTTATGCCTTAAATATTTACAGGAATCAGAAGACCATGTAAAGGAGTATTATTATTTGGTCCTCCAGGAACAGGAAAAACAATGCTTGCTAAAGCTGTTGCCACAACAGGCAAAACAACATTTTTTAATGTTTCTGCATGTACTTTAGCAAGCAAATGGAAGGGAGAATCTGAAAAGTTAGTTAGATTATTATTTGAAATGGCTAAATTTTATGCACCAAGCACAATATTTTTTGACGAAATAGATGCTTTAGGTTCTAAAAGAGGAGATAATGATGGTGATTCTGCTAGAAAGTATATAATATTTGAATTTTAGAGTGAAAACATAAATGTTAATTGAGATGGATGGAGTTTCTGGGGCAAATACTGCAGAAGAAAGAAAAACTGTAATGTGCTTGGCAGCTACTAATCGTCCATGGGATTTAGATGAAGCTTTGATTCGAAGACTTGAAAGAAGAATATGTAATTTAAATCAATAATGATAAAAAGATATCCCTTTGCCAAGTGTAACAGGAAGAAAAGTACTTTTCGAAATTAATTTAAATTCTCTTAAATTATCACCCAATATTAATTGGGATTAGTTAGTTACAAAATGTGAAGGATATTCAGGAGCTGACATTGCTAATGTTTGTAGAGAAGCATCAATGTTACCTATGAGAAGAAAATTAAAGGAAGAAGGAGGATTCTAAAAGTTACAATAAAAGTATGAAGATATTACAAGTATTAATACATTCTAATTTATTTAGATGTTGTTGATGTTCCATTAGAATAAAAAGATTTTGATGAAGCATTAAAGATAGTTAATAAATCTGTTTCAACAGAATACTTAAAAGAATATGAAAATTGGATGAAGGATTTTGGTGCTGGTTGATATTTAAGAATTAATCATATATAACAGATATTAATTGATTTTAATTAGTTGATTTCTCCAGATAATTTAAATGAACTTTTATCAAAGAAATATTTTTGCATTTCTTGTTTAAATAAGTTCATATTTAAAGTATTGCTATATTTACAATATCTTTTTTATTATTAGGAATTTATTGTTCTTAAAATTTAATATAATTTAAAAAAAATTAAGTATCCTTGTAAATACTCACTTTTGTATTTAATCTGGAAATAATTCTTACAATAATTGGGAGGGATCTTAATAGTTCGTGAATTAACTCACTTTTAATAACTAAGAATTCAATTCCCTTACATCAGACACTAATCTGAATTTCATTAAATAATTTTGAAGGTAGAGTAATTCCTATGAAATTAATTAAAAATATTACTTAATCCTATTTATTATCATAAAAAGCAATAATAGGAACTCCATTATCAATTTATTATCCAAATGAATAACTTGCATTATCAATTAACAAAATGTTTGAAATCTTTCGATTACCAAGTACTCTAAAATTTAGATAGTAAATTTAACCTTAAATCCTTAATATAAGCTCCTTCATCTGTTTATATACAATGATCTCTGTATAATCTATGACTAATCCATTATTTCTTTGGATCTAGATAATCTAGAACAATATTAGCATAACATGAATGAGATGCTGTAAACACAATGATTTCAAAATGTCGAGATAGAGTTTAAAGAATTTATTAAGCATAAGGTCTAATATTAATAGATGCCTATATTGTTTCTCCTGTTGGAAATGTAATTGGTAGAACAACATCACCTTGTACAGAGACACTCTCATTGCAATGAATTAAAGTTTCATCCATATCAAAAACCAGTGTTTTAAAATGATTTGTTTTAGGCAAATTAACAATTTTATCTTCTTGGAATTCTAATGATAAATTCTTAGCATATTCTAAACCCTAATAATTACAAGAACTATATACTTATATAGTTTAAACTATATGATCTCTAACAACATCATCAACTTTATTCTATTATTAAATGAATATAGATCTAGCAACACTAGAGATGTAGTATAAAAACTAAGATTAATAATATATGAATACATTATCATTTTTACTAGGTTTTTAAGATGAATATGACTTTTCATTAAGAATAGGATTTGTTAATTAATTAAATGATTAATTAATCTCTAAAGATTAATGCCTATTTAATGATGATTATTATTATAGTGGTTTTTTCATCAATTTTACTTACGTAACAAATTAATCTAAATTAATACTAGGTTAATCTTTTTCTTTAATCACTTAACTCTATTTTAAGGCTTTATTTAGTTATAAATTTAAAGATGTTGAACATTTTGTTAATTCTTTAGGAGTTATTGATAATTTTGGTTCGTTGTTCTCTTAATCTTTTTTTTAAAAAAATTTAGCTGCTAATCCAACCGGTTTTTGCTTTGATCTTTCGGATTATTTTTATAGTTATGAATTACTAATTTCTATGTTTGATTTAATTTTATTTATTTTGTTCTCCAAAAACATTAATTTGTCATGTAATTTCTAGTACTCTTATTAATCAATTTATTATTTTGGTAATTAATGATCCGAAGAGCATTTCATTAATTATGTATCTGGAAGTTATTTTAATGAAAAATATCTAGATTATGGAGTAACTTATTGAGGTTGAATGTATGTTGAATTTTTCAATTCTTTGAATGAAGATCTACATGGCTGCTTCTAATTTGAAAATGCTCTTTTATCTGTAGATGCTGAAGACGGTCTAGGAACTGCCTAAATCGATGGCTATCTAGGTTGTGATGAACTTGGACGTAATTCAGCCTTTTGAACCATTTATGAAGATTGATATTAAGGGTATGCTTAAACTGGTTTTCGTTTTTATTATTGAGGGCAAGAGTTTTCCTTATCGGAAGCTTGTTTGAAAGATTATCTAAATGAATCTGACATCATAGGTCGTTGAATATATTGTGGCACTCGTTGCATTCAATTTAAATTTTTGTAAAATAAAAAAAGTCTGTTTAATTAAATATGTTCTCATATTCTCCCTAATTTTTTTGCGGCTAACAAGTTCACATACATCTAATGAATTTTCTCTCTATATTGATAATTATGATATTGGTAGAATGATAAACCGAAAATCAAACCTAAGATTCCACTAGTGAACATTTCCCCATAAAGTTTCTTATGTAATGGCCTAGAATTAACAAAATAAAGCATAGAAAGAGCTGAAATACCAACTCCAATTAAGGCTCCAATAGTAGTCTACTCTGATAGTACTTTATCTGCTTAATTAAACTCATATTATTCATCTACTGTCATCAGAATAAAATTATTTTTCAAGAATTGCTAAATTGATATTGATTAAATTTTACATATTTTTTACTTGGTATAGCTTGACTTGATACTAAACGAGTACGTTAAGTACGACCTGAAAATTTTACAAGCATGTCTAAATATTGTTTTTATTCATCTGTAAAAAATTCATAAGGTAATTCTGGAGTTTTCATTAATAAAAATATTTGTAATCAAAAATATGTTATTTTTTTTAATAATAACACTTGTTTTAATTATAATCAAAGAATCTTCATAATTACATATCATTATAAGAAATTTCTTTCTCTACTATATTTAATCATAAAAATATTGTCTAATCAATTTCTATTTTGGTTTATTTAATAGTTAGTGCAAAATTTAATTCAAAATATTTGATAATTCTCAACTCTTATTTACTTTTTGTAATTTGATAACTATTTTTATTATCATTTAAAAAGGTGATCAAGTTTGTAAAATGTTAAGAAAAATAAATTAAAAATAATAAAAAAAAAACTTATTATAATGAATGATTTTTCATTTGTACAAGATACTTGTTCATATTTTCTTTTTGCTTAAAAATTTAGTTAAACCAAACAATATTGGCTATAAGACTACAGATAAAATAAACCATTTTTTTAACTCTCAAATTTAATGTGTTGCTCTTTTTATTGATTCCCCTATTTTAGTTATTCTTTTTCTTCTTCTAATTATGAGATTTTACTTTCATATGATTTAATTAACCGTTCAGTTTCTGTTTATACTTGCGAATTCAAAAGATTGTATTCTTTTTCTTATTCCTGTACATGCAGATCGCGATCAATCAATTTTTGTTTTAATTTATTATCTTCATCTTTAGCTTTTTAATACTTCCTATCCAATTCATTAAATTTGCTGTTTTATTATTTTTTTTCCTAGATTGAATCATTTATGTAAATATTTAAGGAATCTACTTCAGATGATAAAGTTGTAATTTTATTTATTTTTGGCTTCCAATTCCAATTTTAATTTATTTATTAATTCATCTTTCAATTGGACACTTTCACATTCTTTTTTCCATGAAATTTCTAATAATTCATATTTTTGTGTCAATTAATTCAATTAATGTGAGATATCTCCCATAATTATTAAATATGTATTATATTATTCATTATTTCATTTTATCCATCATTTCAATGAATTCATTATAATCAATTTCTCCATCTCCATCTTTATCAGCATCTTTAATCAAAGCCTTCAATGCATTATCATCGCAACCAGGATTATTATCTGAAATATTTGATAAATTTTTATACTTCCTAATACTTATTTTAATTCATCTCTTGATATTTTTCCACTTCCATCCAAATCAAACATCTTAAAAGCTTAGAATAATTTTTCTTATTTCATATATACACTTTTTTCTATTGTTGCTGCTAAAAACTCTAAAAATAATATTATTATAAAATTAACCTGTATAATTGACTGCACCAGATCCATCAGTATCTATACTTTTAATAACTCCCATAATTTCATTTTATGATTCTTTTTTTAAACCTGTTAATCCTTGAGTTAATTCTTCCATGGTTAAAACACCATCTCCATTCTTATCTAACTATTTGAATAGTTTTCCTAATTCAGAAATTTCTTATTCTGATAACTATGAAGCTATATATGTTAATGTAACCTATAATAAAACTAAATTAATTACTTTTTTTAATTTATTAAAATTTGTAAAGTTTTTTAAAGATTGATAGTTAACACTTAAAAATGAACCAGCAGGATGCTATTATTTCATCCATGGATGAACCAATATTTCATGAGATTTAATACGCTTTTCAGGTTTACAAATCATTTTTGAAATCAAATCCTTACAACTATCTGATACCTTTTTAAATTCAGGTACTAATTTATAAATCATTTATCAAATACTGTTGAATGTAAAAACGCCTTTTTTAACAGCATCCAATATTTCAGGATCAGTATTGCCATAAAAAGGTGGTACTCCTGATATCAGAATATATAAAATAACTCCTGCAGCCCAAATATCACATGACTAATCATATTTACCATCCAAAATTTCTGGAGAAATGTAATAAGGAGTTCCAGCTCTAGTTGTCATGCTTACTTTTCCTTAATTGAGTTTCTCAACATGATTATCATGAAAAATCACAGAAAGTCCAAAATCAATAACTTTAAGTGGTGAATCATCTGCTTTGGTAAGCATTAAAAAGTTTTCAGGTTTTAAATCTCTATGACAAATACCATTTTAATGACAATAATTGACTGCTTATATTATTTATAAGAATATAATTTTTGCTTCATTTTCTGAAAAATGACCCTTATCAATAATTCTATCAAAAAGTTCACCTCCTTCACAAAGTCTATTAGAGTATTAAAAATAAAACTTACTCCATTACTAAATACACATTTCGAACATCTTCAAAAGTTTCAAATAATTTGATAATATTTGGATGATCCTTCGAATAAAAGACTCAGAATACCAAATTACGCATTATCTCTATTTCTCTTCTGAATCTTTCTGGATTACGAACTTTGTTCTTAGGAATAATCTTAATCGCTCTTTATTATTTAGATCCTTTGAGTTTAGCCTTAACCACCTAACCATAAGTACCTTGGCCAAGTAACTATAAACAATATAAATCATATTACTTTTTTATGATCAAATTCATAAGCATCCTCAATTTTACTTGCTTATGATTTAATAAACCATTATTTCTTAATAACTATGTTATTGTCCATATATTTAATTAATTTTATTCAATATCAACCCAATAAAAAGCTGATCACAAGACTTATAAAGCTTGCTTTCAATCAATTTTTTTTATAAACTCTTTTTCTAAATCTTTAATAGAACCTAAAATATAAAATCATTGATTTAACTTTTACTTCCTAAATGGTCAAAATATTTCTTTATAAAATTGAAAAAGCGTTTATCTTCTGTTATTGATTAAAGAATGTTTAAAATTAATTAGTCATGTATGATAATGATATTTTAACCTCAATTTTAAATAATTACATAGGATGGTTTAATAAAATAATTATTTTTCTAGATTCATAAATGAATTTTCTAAACCGCATTTGGAGAAAATTGATATTATTTAATTCTATATTGGTAAGATATCTAAGCTCAATAAAATTAAACTTATTTAATTAGCTTAATATATTCGGAATAAATATAATTGATATTACTAATACAATAAGTTTATTATAAATACTCAAAATTATGACAAATATTAACTTGTCAATTTAATAAATTCTCTTGGCTTTTCAACTTAGACCCAATTACCAGCATCCCGAATAAAATAAATATCCCTATTAATATCTAGTTTTGGATAAACCTATAAAAATTTATCTCTATCATTGATATTAGCATAATCAGATCTATCTCTACAAATTACTCAAGCTGAACCTTGATAATTGCTGGAAAATTCAGAGTGGCATTATTCATAAATTTGGAAATCGATTCTATATTAATCTAACACTTATAATCAGAATGAAATTCTTCTTTATTTACATATGTAAGATTTTTCATGATAAGATTGGTTTTATCTTTACTCTACATAGTTTTTCCTTCTCCTTCACCAGATTCAACATCAACTATAATATTACCAATAAGTAAGTTAGATGTGAAATTTTGTAAGTAAGAAATATAATTCTCCTTCCAATAGAATTTCCTAAAAGAACAACATTTTGTAAATTGTGATCATTAATGAAATGTTTTAAATCATTTACCATTTCTTTATTTACTAAAATCTTTTATAGTTTATCTTGTAGATTATATGTTTAATTTTAATAATAATATTTTATAAATGATACTGCAGCTCTTAGATTAAGTTTATTGGAACCACCATGATTCCTTTGATTAATTATTTATTTATACCTAATTCTAATAAATAAGCTGATTTTAAATGCTTACTAATATTAGTACACATTCTTAATAGCTTTGTCATGCTTCATTTAAGATTAAAATATAACATTTTATATTCTAAATCAATAAAACCAGCCTGAATTCATCAAAAATCAAATACTTCTCATCAGGTGCTCCGATTGAAGTTTTTTCAAATGATATAATAATTTAAGACAAATACTTAAATATTTCTTAGATTAAGAATTTTTCATCTCATTCAAACTTTAGATATTATTATGAAAATGATAGCGTAATAAAGGATTCCTAGATTTTATGAGCAATAGTAGCAGAATTATCAATGAAAATAATTTGGATATTTTAAATTGCTAATCTATGAAGCTATTAAGATAGTTTGAAAGTGTGATATCATTATGAATCTATAACTAGAATTAAAGAGGGAAATGTCCTCAAGTCTATTGATCCAAATCCTATAAAAAATTTCCTTTTGAACTTTGGACTCGGACTGATATATGAGGATAAATCTAATTTGAATTAGTTGATATGCTTTCATAAATCAAGGAATCAATTATAGACAATCATTTAATAAATTCATAGTTATAATAGTCAACTATCATTGATTAATCTAAAGTTTTGTTGTTGAAAATACCAAGAAAACAAAAGAACTTACTCCAACAGCATCAATAAATGTTATTAAAAGAATTGTTTGTTAAAAAATGAAATTTACATATATATTTTTATATTTATACAATTTTATTACTATATCATTTTTGATCAAGATCTTAGTTCAACAGTTTTGAAGTTTCCTTACTAAAGTAGTTCTTAGATTCTAATTAATTCTTTTATGTTAATAGTTCATCTCTAGAAATGCTAAAATAGATATCATTACTTCACTTCATTCATAACTTTATCACTAACTCCAAAATAATCTAATAAATTAAATAGGAAATGCTTTTAGAAATTTGGGTCAAACTTTAACGCTGTATCTATTTGTTTTCCTTTTATCTTTGCTAATCCTCTCATATACTCTATGGGATTATAAAGACCTAATATTTTAATTATTTTATGATTTACCTGTAATTGCTGCAGTACCTAAAATATAAAACGATGTAAAAACTATTGACTGAATTGTTCCGTATTTAATCACTTCCCTGAATCCAAATTTTTTAGGGGAGAATAACTTTTTTGAATAATATTTGAAATGTATTGTATAATACATTGTAAATCCTGCAGTAATCAAATTGAATGGGACAAGTAAATACAATCGATAATTTGGTAAGTATTGTTATTTATATCTCTATTCAAGTATCTTCAATTATTCTTCAGTTAAATTATCGATATTATCCATTCTTATTTCATCGTCTTCCATCACAAATAATTTTATAAAATAATATTATTTTTCAAGCAAAGAAATACCTTTTTAAGAATCCCTTCAATATGTTTTAATATGTATTATTTTAATCTATTAATTTTTATTTGAAATAAATTGAATATTGAAATACATATAATAAATATAGATAAATTATTGGATAGAATTCCTTAATATATCAAAAAAACACTTAAATAAAAGTAGTAATTTAATACTAAAAATAATATAATATTCAAATTCATTCATCTAACCATCTTAATTTTTTTCCATCTTCCCATTCTCCTTCTCTTTCAATTCCGTTACTTCCTCTATAAACTCCTTTGCCGTGTTATTATCCATCCTTCCAAAATCCTTTGTACATTCTTCCATCTGGCCAAAAGAATTCTCCAAAACCGTGCTTTTTATCATCAAAATATTATCCTTTGTATTTTCTGCCATCTTTCCATGTAAAGATTCCATTTCCATCCATTTTATTGTCCTTCCAATCTCCAGTATATTCTCTACTATCTGCCCATTTATAAACTCCTTTGCCATGAATATTATTAAAAGCAAACTCCCCTGTATAAGTACTACCATCACTCCAAGTAAATGTTCCGATTCCATGTTTCAATCCCATATCATAATCTCCTTCATACATGGCTCCATCTGACCACTTTTCTATTCCAAAACCATGTTATTTATCTTCAAACCATTCTCCTACATAAGAGGCTCCATCTTTATGGTAGTATGTTCCTTTGCCATGAGCTTTATCATTAAGCCATTCTCCAATGTATACATCTCCATCAGCATGAATTAGTCTACCTTTTCCGTTAGCCATATCTAGGGCAAAATAGCCTTCATAAATAGAACCATCTGCCCAGTGTTATTTGCCTCTTCCTTATCTCATCCCATTTTTCCACTATCCCTCATAGTACACATTAGTTTCAATTTCCAATACTCCAGAATAAGGAAGAGCAAAAATATCCTCAGTTGGATCCTCATATTAATAAGGACCAACTCTATTTAAAGCTTCTTAAGTGAACTAATTTGAAAAATCAGGCATAGAACTAAGAGTTTTAAGATTTGATCTAATATGTTGGGTAAGTTGAGATGATTGTGATAGTTTTGTTTTTAAGCTCAAGTTTTCTTGATTTTCAGGTACTTTTTTGGCTGGTTTGAGTTCATTACGAGATTCATAAACATTTGGATCATCACAGGTTGCGCAATTCCCCATTTTTTTGACTGTTATAATTTTTATTATGTTATCGAATCGATCAAATAAGGATACCAAAGAAGTCAAACGCATTAGTTTGATTCCAAGTAGACAAGAGCAACAACAAGAACAAGAATATAAATACATTTAACCTGTTAAAACTGTGAATTTGGAAAATCAAGATCCAAAATGGTCAGAACTTAAAGTAGATGGCAAGAATATCAACCACAGAGCGTATACAAGTATCACAATTCATAATGATTTGTATAATTTTACTTTTTAAATAGCTTATATTTATATGGAGGATATCAAGTTCAATAAGGAATCATGGATGAATTCTATCGTATGAATCTAAAGAGTTTAAGTTACTAATGGGAAAAGCTAACTTATAAAGATAACCCTGGGCCAAGAACTCGTCACTAAATGTGTACTTACATGGATAGAATCTATATTTTTGGTGGTTAAATCCACTAATCAGTTTCCACCAATTCTATGTGGTACTTTGATCTCAATTCTCATGCATGGGTTAAATGCAAAATTAATCAATCTTATCCTCCAGAGATAGATAATCATACAGCTGTCATTCATAATGATAACTGGATAGTCTTTGGTGGTTTTTTTGGAGGAACTGTTGGTTTACATTCTAACTATGTTTACAAATATGAATTTTCTTCTAATACATGGCAAAGAATCTAGCCTTAAAGCAATGCTGCGCCTACTCCTAGAGATGGTGCTGGTATTGCTATTAATAAAAATATACTTTATATGTTTGGAGGATCTAATGGTCATTAAAGATTCAATGATCTCTGGAAGTTTGACTTTCAAGTATGGACTTATATACCTGTCAGCTCTAATATACTGCCTAGAGTAAGATCTGGACATGTAATGCTTAATAATGAAGATAAACTTATTATATTTGGTGGGATTCATGATATTACATGGGAATTAGATGATTTATTTGTTTTTAATCTGAAGAAAATGGAATGGATTAGCGTTGATGAAGATAGTGCAAGAAGAAAAGATAAATAATTATTATCTCCCACAAAAGATAATAAGCAAGATCTTTAAAATTCAAGAAGATAATTCAGAAAATCTACAAGAACTGGTAGCATTAAAAAAACTATCAAACGAACAACTCTATCTCCTTTGAAGAAACCAGATTAATCAGAAGACAGTTTAGAATCACCAACTAGAAATTTATCTTAAGCATAGTCCAATTAAAAGACTCTTGATGAAAAAAAAAGAAAAGAAATCTAATAAAAAAAAATGGCATTATTGAAAATTTTTGAAGTTGATGAAGGATAAAAACTATAATTAAGAGACAATTCACCAACATCAGAGAAGATGAGAAACTCATTATTTTTGGTAGGAAACCCAAAAGCTGATTTAAAAATTAAATAAGGAAAATTAACTGAATTTGGAAAACCATTGGTTTCAAAGTATTTATTCAATTTTATTTACTCAGATTCCTATAACCACTTTAATCAATGTAAAATTCTATTGTCGGAAAGAAACCTTGCGCTCGAGATGGACATTCATACACAATCTATAATAATTAACTATTAATTTTTGGTGGAGATAGACACTAAATGTCCTTTAATGATATTTATTCTTTAGATTTAACCAAAATTTGATTATTGCAATATGACATAAATTAAATCTATTTCTACATTAAAGAATTAAAAATTATTTTATAATTATTTTTAAAAAAGTTATTATTTTGCAAAGTTTCCTTAAAGGATTGTAATTTTTTGTTATTTTTTTAAGTTGTTCCTTCAAATAACATTGAAATCTCATTGTAAATATTTATATTCTTTCTCTTTTTTGATACTAATTATGTAAAATCTTTAAAATTCTCAAAATTAATTAATTATATTTCATATAATATGTTTTAAGTAGTGTAATCTAAATAAATTTACATTAAGTTATTATTATTTGATATTAAATAAATTTCAAGAATTGAAAATACTTAAACTAAGATAAATTCAAAAATATAACATTATAATTAATCTAGTTTTTTATAAATGCTAACTTTTTGAAAATCAAATCTTAAATAATAACAAGATACTTAATAAGAGAAGAGTCACTAAAATTGAAGGTCTTTAAGATTATAAATAATTATTAATGAATATTCTTCAATAAATCTGAAGCTTCAGCGTTGGGATTTTGTTAGATCATTTAGATGAGTTCAATAGATTTTAATAGTTTTAGGAAGAAGTTAATAAGAATAGGATTTTTTAGAGTCGATAAGTATTCGAAGAATCATCAACTATGATTGCTTTTTCTTAAAGACACAATACAATCAACAACAATTCCCAATTTACAAGTAAGTTAAATATAAGATGTTATTATTAATTGAGTAAAAATCTAATTTTAAGAATTTTATTGTTCTAATAAATAATTATGTATTAAAATTTAATATATAAAATTTAATTACGGTGTTTGCTCAAATGTCTTAATTATAATAAATGAATATTTGCCAATTTAAAAACAAAATCGATTATGCTAATAATATGTTTGATGAAGAATCTAATTGGAACATCTTAACTAAGGCTCAAATCATATAATAAAAAAAGCAGATTATATATTCATCAACCTCAGAATAAAGTGATTATTCTGAAATCTCTAATGAAGAACAAGAATCCACTATTCCAGATATAGAGGTTGATTAATATTTGTACAATATTAATCTACGACACTATCCTACTTTTCAACAAGAAGAATTTATTCACAATTTTTTATCTCATAATGACATCCAAAAACTGAAATTAGGACTTAGTGCTGAGTTAGTTAACGATGATTAAACTAAAAAATTTGAAGAATGGGTCTTAAATTTAAGAAAAAGAAATAGTCAGAGTTTGATTAGGGAAATGAAGGTAAAGAAATATTTAGAGAAGAAAAGAAACAGAACATATGAGAAAAAAGTTCAATATAAAGTCAGACAAACGGTGGCAGAATAGAGAATACGTATTAAAGGTAGATTTATCACTTGGAGATAGGTAATCAGTATAATTTAAATTAGGCTGTTAAAATGTTGGGAGAAGATGAATTTAATAATGAATGGACTTATAATGATTACTTTAGAATAAAAAAATTACTAGATTAAAAATAAAACTTAGTTGATAAATTATGATTTTTATAATATGTTTTTCATTTTCGGTTTCAGATTATTATATTTCTAATTATTCACCTTTATATATTAATTGAATTAATGCTTGAGTAAATAATAGGATCAATAATAAAATTATTAACTAACATTTAGACAGATTAATATTTGTTAAATTTGTGCAATTTTTTACATATTTGGAATAATATATTTTCAGTTATTTAATTTTAATTGTATTTTTGATAATTATATTTATCATAACATTTTTTTGGGTATATAATTTATATGGTCAAATTGACTTAATACATTTGCATTCTTTAGTGACTAATTACATTATTCAAATTAATAGAGTTTAATATTTATATAATATAGTAGTATTAATATAATTTAGATATTCTTTACAATTAATTTTAATTAATTTAATGATGGAAAATGTTTTAAGTTTATCCATCATTCAATTTATTCTCACATATATAAGTTACTACTAAGCATAAAATTGAATATAAATGAAATTAAAAAATTAATTAAAAATAAATATAATTTAACAAATTTGAGAATAACTTTTAAATAATTGGCTTAATTTTATAGTAATTTTATTAAATCAATTATTGAGAGTCTTCTTTACATAATGTTGTTAAAAATAAATAAAATTATTTAGTCATCCTAAAAATAGTGTGCTTGAAGTGCTTTTTGTATTTTTAGAGAGATTTTTTTCATAACTATAACCACTAAATAGATTTTAAACTGAGTTTTTCTTTAAAAGTAATTTATTTTCTTTAATCAAGTCATCTTAACTTTCGTTATCTTCGCTAATTTAATTTAAATATTCCATATTATCATCAATTTCCTAAATCAAAATATTTTTATACACTTGGGATATAGGGAGATTAAATTTCTTTGTTCAAAAGTTTTTACCAAGGAAAATTTCTAAGCCATGGATGATTCTTGACTTCATCTGGTCCTTTAAAACCAAGTCTATTAATTGGTTTTCGTTATATTAATTTGTTTATAAAATCAGCACCCTCTATTGACCAATCATTAGGAACCTCAGATTTTTTAATTTAGACTTGTCTAGTAAGAATCTAATCTCGAATTTCTTATCTTGATCTTCCATTATAAGGTCTTCTTCCTAACATAAATTCATAGCCTATTATCCCTAAAGCAAAATAATCAACTGCAATTGTGTGATTTTATCTACACATGACTTCAGGAGCTATTGCTTTAAAAATGATATTATACCCATATAGCCAGGAGTGCCACTGGTATCTTGAGAATTTTCTGGTTTCCATATTCTTGCAATTCCAAGATCTGTTAATCTAACATATCCATATTTATCCAAAACTAAATTTTCTGGTTTTAGATCTCTATGTATTATGTTGTTATTATGTAAATATTCTAATGACAATAAAACACAAGCGAT
Organism: Paramecium sexaurelia; assembly: GCA_000733375.1. Lineage (NCBI taxonomy): Eukaryota > Ciliophora > Oligohymenophorea > Peniculida > Parameciidae > Paramecium > Paramecium sexaurelia. The sequence continues at coordinate 55,357 of JPFM01000092.1, read as the reverse complement.
AAAGAATTTGGTTTAATGTTCTTTGAATCTTCTCATTTTTCCAATATGATATCTTAAATCGCCTCCTGTTAATAAATCCATTACCAAATATAAATTATCCCTATCTTAAAAACAAAAATTCATATTAATTAGAAAAGGATGTTTAAATTATGCTAATAAATTTCTTTCATTCATAACAGAATTAACACTTCTTTTGGCTATAACTTTTGCTTTTGACATTTCTTTCATAGCATAGTATTATTTTGATTTCTTTATTTCAACTTTCCAGACTTTTCCAAATCCTCCTTTACCAATAACATAATGAAATTAAAAGTTGTTTTTGTTTACTTAAATATTACAATCTACAACTAAAGATTCTTCATCTTTATCTTCACTTGAGTCCAATCTTTCTTATTGTTTGACTGTACTCTTTGAATTTTCATATCTAGAATTATGCTAAAAATTCATCATTGAATTAAATAGATTTTCAAAACCTTTAGAGTATTTGAATTAATTAGGGACTTAAAACTCCTATTATTTAATATGAATTTAAGGCACTTCATTTATAAATTATGATCCTTTTTCAATTGGCTTATTTTCTTTAATTAAACTGTCCTATTATTTGAATAAATTATCTGGGGGTTTAATTTAATGAACACTTGAAAATTTTGGTTAGACAAATGAAGATATTTTTTATGCAGTAGTAGTATTTGGGGATCGAGAATTTTTTCGTACAGTATTTCTATTAATAATATCTAGATTATCAAAAAATGCTGGTTTGATTGGCGATTGATCTTTAGATTGGTTGTGCGATTTAATTTAGGAATCCTATTAATGGTGTTAGGACATTAACTTAGATAATGCAAAGATAGGACCACGAGAACTTGAGTTTTAAAATAAATAATCCTACTTCTCTTTATGAAATGAATTGTTTCTGCTACTATTGATATTTGTGGCACTCTAATTCCTAGAATGCTTTAATTAAATTTGCAATTGTGATTAGTCTTATTTTTACATATTCAATTAAATGATCTTCACTTTTGTAGGTGTTGCACTTCTCTAAGATGTTGGTGTTTATCTATTATTTTTAGTAGTTTTTTGAGCAATTTAGAAAAAACTAGTAAATTAACTTAATCCCAATGGTGATTTATTATTTTGTTTAGGATGCTCATTCTACTACTCCTTATCATAAGTAGGATCTTATTTAACAGGTTTGGACTTAATGAAATTCAGCTTGGTTGGAAATAAATCTTTTAGATTGCGGTGGTTAGACATTATTAATATTATATAAATATAAATTATTAAACAATTCGAAAGTTCAGTGATTTGTGATTTTACTGTACTTCTGAGTGTCAAAAATAGACAATAATAATGCCTTATTGGAATAGTAAAATAAACTTGAAAAAATGAATGATAAATAACATTATATATATATATTTAAGCTTAATCAATCTATTATTTATTTTAATTTTTTTACCACTAAGAAATCTATTATTTAAAGGAGGTTCTTCTAGTTCCTCAACAATAGGTTAATGAACGATATGCTATTATTTAACTTGTTTAAATGCTGCAAAATCTATGGTTCTCTTTTCATGACGATGAGTACTAATTTCCTCAGGTTATCTTGGGATCTCTCCTAATTATAATCTATTCATTGGTGTTGCTCCTTTTGCAGAATGAATTTCAATCATTTAACATGGTTTATTTTCAATTGTTATTTGAAGGTTCTTTTTTTTCATAGTTTGATTTGGAATAATTTTCTCGAAAACACATTTCTTTATGCAAAATACTTCTCCTATTGTCGAATTACAAAAAACATCATAAGTGTAATTATCATTGTGAATTTCGTCCATCCCTATTACATCCATTACTTTGAAAGTCTATTAGGATTATTATTATTAATTATCTTACACGAAGCTATTTCTACATTTGAGGTTCTTAAGCAAATATTTTGCTTATATAAGATAATGGATTCTTTGATTGAGTCTTAACTAACGTATCATAATTTAAACAATTACCATATTTGACTTATACAAATTCACCCTTTGTCACTACATAGACGTGTTTTGGTGCTTCATTGGAAACAAAGATCTTAGAGTTTAGACAATACTATCTAAATTATTATGCTTCCTATGGCCATTTTTTTAAAGCCTAAGATACTGCCATCAAATCATTTTTGGTCTTATCTTGTTTGTAGATAAATTTCAAACATTCCTGCATTCGTTAATTATGCTTTTACCTGTTGAATTTGTTCCATTTTTAATTTATTATGAATAGTTATTTAATAAGTAAGTACTCTCAATCAACTCATTATCATTATAAAAAAGGAATAAATGACATTTTGGAAGGAAAAAGATGTTAATTGTTAATCAAACTTAAAGATCTAGAATGTTACGACACACCTTAAGAACACTTAACCAAATATTATCATATTAATCAGTTAAGAGATAAATTACATATGTTGGGAGAATATTACAAAGTATGAAATTCAATAAATCAATCAGTATCATAATGATATACCTCGTTTATTTATGATTCCTGCCATTATACCCTTAAATTATTTTCATGATCGTAAAAGAAGACTTGCATTTTTTAGAATTGCTCGTTTAATTGCTTAAGAAAATCATAACAACCCAGACAAACCACAAAAAGGAATAGTAGGGGATTCACCTATTCCATTAACGAGTGAACAAATAACCCCACAAGACCCAAGTTCGTCTGATGAAGTATAAATAAATTTAATAACTTAGATTCTCTCGAAAAATGATAAAATCTTGCAAGGAATTAGTTTTTTAATTTAAGAACCTGATTCTATAGAAAAAATCAAACAATAAATTTAGTCAATGATGAAGTTAAAAAAATAACCAAATACATCTTCCACTAAAATTAATAGCATTGGAAGTAATACAACTACTAGTAAATCTAATAAACAATCTATTCTTAAGTAAAATAAATAACCTTAACAATCATCAAACAAAAGTAAATCTCCGCCACTTAAAATATAATCAGCTTCCATTTAACTTATTGATGTAGCTTCACCTAGAGGTTAAAAAACATCTAAACACATGTCCCCCAACAATATTCAATAATTTACTAAAAGCAAACCAAAATCACCTTCTGTTAATATAGCATCCCCTGTTCAGTAATTTATGAAATTATCTGCCAAAATGAAACAATCATTTAATTAATAATAATGTAGTAGTGCTAGAAACAATACAAACATTCCTAATAGTAATAATTAAAGAAAGAGTAGTGTTACTCATATTCTTAATATTCTTAAATCCCCTAATAAAAATAGCTCTCAATAAATTCAACATATTTCATCTACTCCTAGGGATTAAGAATCAAAAAGAAGTTTCAATAATAAAAAAGTTCATCAATTAGAATTGTAAGTTATGTCTGATTTGTAAAGTTTATTATAAAAAAAAACATGCTTAACTCACAGAAGTTCTATGACTAATAAAAATTGTATCAAGAAGAAACTTAATACGAGAGAACTCAATTAATTTAAGTGTATAAGGTTACCCTTATCGAACAGAGACTTTAATAATCAACATAAAGAATGATTTTCTATCTACATAGTTAAATATTTATTAATTCAAATTATCAAATTACATCTATTTAAACTTTGTAACAGAACATTTAATTAATTTAATAACTTAACATTAAAATCATTTTATAAGTAGAATTCTTCTTGAATTCTAATTTCCTTGTTTTATTGCTTCATTAAATTGTTAAACAAATTATAACATTTTACTTAACACTATTCCAATTATACAATAACAAAAAGCGAAACCATAAATTATTGTCAATTTTACAGTGGCTATCTTTAAAAACAATTTAATTACTATTTATTTAAGGTAACTGACTCAAAACGCTAATCACCCATATGTTAAATATATTGATAAACATTTAAAGCAATCCAAATGACATCCCTTAAGTTCTAAAGTTTTGTTTTTGAATACCAATCAAGCTTGCACTTGATATCTATAATCTAAAAATCTTATTACTGAAACAACTGTGAAAATATATTGCTGCATAATTATAGTGACAACAAAAAAAAACATTCTTAAACCAAAAAGAGAATTTGTACAAGTTAATTACAATGCACTTAATAAAAAATACATCAAGGAATCTGTTGTTTTGTCTGTCAAATATTTTAATGCATTTTCCTATTACTATATATTTTTGGCTATGTATTTCGCAAATATTATTGCTAAGAAATCAGATACATTTACTTACAGATAATTATTGGAGTTTCTTATATTATAAATCCTAAAATTATAAATCCATTTTAAGAATCAATGAAGTATTTGTTGATTTCATTTTTAAAATTATGGTATAATGAAGTTACTTCATATGATTACCAAAGCTAAATTATACTCATTATTGAACCTGCAGCAATTGCAATTATTGCTCTATCTGTGTTAAGAATCTCTTTCAAACCTTAAAGTAAATTTCCTTTTGATTATATTGGTATTGATTGTAATTCTGGTATTTTTAAAAATGCATCAACTTTAAAAGTCTAAAATGAGCATTAAAAACAAATAGTTAGACTTAAAATAATAATCAAAGGTATTAGAAATAATATTATTGTTGAAAACTCTCCTGTTATTATTGAAACATTATTTAATTCTTCTAAGTGATAATAAATTATTAAAGTAATTATTGCACAAAGTAGCCTTCCAAAATATCCATATTAATTAAATGTAGCAATCTATCTTGGAATTTACTCCTCAGCAAAATGTTTAGAGATCATTGTCTAAATTATGATTGTTTAAAATTATTATGCTAAAATCTAAAATCCTATTGCAAAATATAAATAATCTTATATCAACTTCCAACAATATCCTAAAAAGTAAATATACGAAAATATTGTCAAAAATAAACTAATAAAAAAGATATTTACAGTATATTAAACGTGATCAATTATAAAGCCCCCCAATGCAGGACAAATAATCTTTAAAATAGTCATAATGACAAAAAAGAACAATTAATTTATTCCAGAAAATAAGCTTAAATTATAGTATTGATAAGCAATAAAAGTGTTTACAAGATCTGAGAAATATAGCATATTGAAAAGTAATTTCATTTTCCACCTGGAAATCATTGTATAAATTTTGTATTATAATTTTAATAATAACTATTATTATTTAATCAGTTGCATGAACCAAACTTGTATAATAATTATCATCAATGTTATTGTTCCCCATAGCTTTTTGCATGATAATAACAATTTCAAATCCTTAAATTATTTCTGAATTCTGACAATTTCTTTATTTTATTAAACTTTATAAATACTATTACAATATCTCTAATTAATATATAGGAGATTTGTTTAAGATATATTCATAGATAGCTCATCTTTTAATATTCAAATTTAGTCCTTTATTATATAAGACTATACAAAGATTTTCCGATATCCTTTAACATAATATTTATTCAATATTAGTTCTATTTTTTTTATTGGTATATTATTTAAACCCATAGAAATTCCTTTAATGATGGATGGTATTTTCTTTTATTTTTTATTAATTATTCTTATTTATTGAAGTAAAATTTCTACAAACCATTATTTCATTAATAAATATTTGTTTCTTATGAATAATAAATACTAACAACAATATTTCTTTTTGTTTATTTCTTATATCTGATCTTAAATTTTAATCAAATTATTAGATATATATAAATAGAATTTTAGTTGATAAATAATTTATTTTATAAAAATTTCAATTTTTTTTCTACAAACTCTAGAACTATTCTAAAATGAGAAATTTTTATAAAAAGCTAAGATCTTTAAAATAAGAATAAAAAATACAGTAATATTTCTTATAGGATTTGATACATAACAAAGAATATTTAGAAATAGTACATGAGAGTTTTATTAAAGATTTAAAATAGTTTTATAATTTTATTATTATGATTTCATATCTTCATTTATGTTTTTCATAAAATATAATCAATAAGTTCATGTAATTTTAGTTTTTGTCGATTAAATTCTCTAACATCATCATATTAACTGGCCTCAATTAGGTAATCGACTAAATATTTTAATTCTTAATCTTTTTCATCATCTGTCCATTCTAGGATTGGAATTCCATTTTCTAGTTAAAATCCAAAAGAGTGAGTTAGATTATCAACAATAATAATTTTTTTCAAATCAACATCTTTTAGAATACGAAGATCTTTAATAAAGTAACCATTCTTTGTTTCGAGACAATGATTTCTTGTAAATATCCCTAAAATCTTATCTTCTTAAGGATCAATATAATCTACCAATGCTAATGCATATGCTGGAGAAGAAGCCGTAAATACGAATATCTAGTAAAATGTTGATAAGTTATCAAGAAAATAAGCTAAATATGGTCGAACGTTGAATCTCAACTTAAAATAAAATAAATATTTTACTAATTATCCATCTTCAGTTCTTAGTTAAACTTAAGATTTTTCTTTAGTTGTACAGGAATGTATAAGTGTCTCATCTAAATCTAATATTAAAATTTTTTTCTCTTTATCTTTTATAGGAATTTCAACTTTTTTATATTATAAGAATTTTTCTGATGGAGGTTTCAATGATTTTGTTGAATAAAAGACTCCTCTTTATGTTTATTCTATGTGGTTAAGTAAAGTTTCCTTAGATATTCTTTATCCAAATATCAACTGTCTAAATGGATGTTCAGCCAATTTATCTCTTTGATTAACTAAATTCCTAGCATTGTGAGCAAATGTTGATTTGCTTTTTTCATGTTAAATTTTGAATTTAGACATTTTTAAAGGAGTTAAAGCCATTCTATTAGGAGTACCAGTGTCTGAATCATCACTTTGTATTTATTCTTTTATTGAAAGAGGTGTTGAAGCTGTGTCTGGTGTTTTTTCATCTTCTGACTAGTTTAGCTAATATTTTTTATTGAGAAAAGTAAACTTGTTCTTTATCATTATTTAATATTATTTGAACGACTAATTAAGTAAAATCGATTTGAAGATATGTAAAAAAAAATTAATCAAACTTTGTTTTAAAACTCTTACTTAATATCTTTGTAATATTATTTAATTACAGAAATATTGGAATTCATTTCATATTAAAATTATATATAATCAATTAAGCTCTAAAGGAACGTATTCACTCAACCTAACCTTAAATTTGCCCTAAACATATCCCAGGAACACTTGAATTGGAACCTTGCCATCTTTTTTATTTTCCATTAGTTCTAAATGCAACTCCAATATTGTATTGGATGCCTTGGTTTTCATTATTTTACATCCATACTAGCTTTTCACATATGCTGTAAAATCCAAAAGTTATGATTTAGGCAATACTAATTTATGTTATACATCAAATAATTACAAGGTTTGATATCAAAAAAAAACACTTATTTATTTGTTTCTTTTGTGCTGCGTTTAAATGTTAATTCATATTGAAAATTATCAATATTGTAATCACTGAAATAATAATTTTTACAATCATTTTTCATTTCCTTCTATTCATTATAAAATTCTATTGCAGATCTAAAATGAACTGGAGGTAAAAGAGCAGAATAAATTTCTGTTATTTTACCTTCTATACTTTGAGAGGTTGGATTTTAATTTTGTTCAAACATCCAATTAAAAGTTTTTATATTTATATATAAATAATTATTAGTTAATCGACATTTCATTTTTAATAGAAATTAATTAAAAATTTTCATATATATAATATAATATTCTTTCCTTTATTTATTATATATATTTTAAAAGAATTCAATATGTATTAATAATAAGAAACAAAAATAGTATTCTAACTGCTCAATATTCATAAAATTAATCTAACCAACTTAGATTTTTAATAAACTTTTCATTCTATAAATATTCTAAATATAAAAATATAACCCCTTTGAATTCATTTTAAGTTATTTATCCATTGAGACTTTCGATATTGAAGAATTTGAATCCAATCATAATTATTAATTGTATATTTAAAGAAATCATAAAAAGAATATTGATAATATAAAATTCGAGTTACTAAATTTGAAATCAATTTTATAAGTATATATGTTAATATGAGAGGGTTGTGAATTTTACAGTGAAAAATCTTCTTTTAGTGTATCTAGTTTAGATGCTGATTCTATATTCAAACTTAAATTCTATGATTTGATGATAGAATCCAAGAGAAAAAAGAAATTAGAATAGATGAATTATGTTAAAAATAAAAATTTTTTGTTCTTTAACAGGGATTGTTAAAATGTATTAAATATAATCCTATTTCTATAAATGAATCTATAATTATCCTAATTGATTATAAACATATTCATATAATTATTATCCGTTAATATGAGTTTCAGAGATTTAGAAAATCCAGAATAAGCTGTGTTTATATCTTAAGATTTGTTAAATGAATCCTTTTCTTAAATGTCTTAAGAACAAAATGCAGATTAACAATAAGAATTTGCCAATAATAATGAAAATTATCCTCAATTCAGCCAAACACAAAATTCGCATATTTTGTCAGAAATAATCAATACTCCATCACAACCTAAATTATAGACTAAGAAGTCTACTTTACTTCCTCAATCTGGTGGACTATTTTCCTATTTAATTGATAATCAAAGCAGAATCTATGATATCTTTTAAAATTTCATGCATAGATTGTTTCAATATTACTTTATCAAGAAAGTAATGGATTAGAATATCATATAAAATTATATTGAATTATAAGCGGTCAAAAGGAAACTAAGCTATGTTTAATAGGTTTACAATTAAACATTTTGTGCTTTAAAAAATAGCATCTAATATTACTAAGATAAGATTTTGATATTGACTTCTGAAATTGACAAAGAAGATCCTTACTCCTTATTGACTTAACATGAGATTGATTTAAGAAGGGGATTACATGATTTCTATTAATTTATAGATTCAGAAGATTTACTAACTTCTAGTAAAGGGATGGGAGGAAGCCAAAATATGTAAATATATTAATGTAATCTAATTTAGAAGTTAATATAAAACAATCTAGATTGAAGCATTCAATCCAGGCGATTTAAACTCGTTAGATAAAGTTGCTTAATTTATATTAAATAGTATAGAGATGGAATAAATCAATATAACTCCAATATAATTATTAAATGATGACTTATCTTTAAATTTACTAAAGGTGACAATGTAATTACTATAAATATGGTAACATTTATTTCGATTCTTAAATTAAAATGATGTAAACAATATTTAATTCAATTATGAAGTAGATCAAGCAAATCATAATGCTGCAATAGTAGCAGCTTAAACATTCTTGTTAGTTCCTTTGGACATTGCGAATAAAATTTTAAAAGGATAACATAAGGAACTTATTAATTATCATTTGAATTCAAATAATAAATTACCTCTTAAAGAGGAATATGAAAAAAAAAGAGAAGAAAAGGGTTAAGCTAAATTATAAAACACTTTACATTTTGATAAATCTGAGAATATAATTAAAATTGCTGATGACGCATTAACAAATGAGGCAGAGAATTTTTCATTTTCAAATGCTGAGCATTCCTTAATGGAAGAACAATCTGATTAATAGCAAACAATTTAAAAATACAATCATAAATATTAACTAAATTCAGATTAATATAAATAAACAATATTAGATTAAGCAGTTGAGTTAAGTTTCAAAGGAAAAATAAATGAATCTCATTTATTAGATATTTAACCTCCAAAACATAGATCATATATTGCTGAAAGTGGACAATAACTGTTAAGAATTACTCCTATTACTATTTGTACTCTAAATTGTACAAAACCTAATGTTGAATTTAATCATGTCAATTATTTTATAGATCCATAAAAAGAGTTCTTACATTACTTCAAACCAAATTCTAAGTATTTCTTTTAATGGTAAATTGATGCTGAAAATGTATAGAAAATTTAATGTGATGTAGAACACTAATTTACAAATGAATTAATCTCTTTTGTAACTAAAGAAGGTATAATATTTTTATTCAATCCATTTTCTTAAACTGCTGATAATACTTTTTATAGATATAATGAATAAAACTCTATTTTGTAAAACTTGCCTAATATGATAGAAAAAAAGAGAAATTTTAGAGTTGCTTAAGTAGGTCATTATATTTATTTGATTGGTGGTGAAAATCAATATAAATAAGTTACTAATACTTGTGAAAGATTTAGTCTTAAAACATTAGAATGGTAAAAAATTAAATCATTTTAAACTCCTTTAACTAAAGTAAATCTTGTTGTTTTTCAATAAAGATATTTGGTTAGATTTGGAGGTTTGAATCGTTTTGATCATTTTGATAAAACTGTTGAAAAGTAAATTTAAATTAATACATATATATAGATATGATACAAAAAGACATAAATGGTATCCATTAATATTAACTAGTGGACAAGATTAAATATTCAAATTAAATAGCGTTTGCTTATAAATCAATTTCAATTCAATATTAATTTTTGGAGGCTAAAATGATAATGATTATAGTGATGCAACAATTTAATTACTAACTATCGATGAACTTGATAAAAAAAAGAATGAATATGTTGCACATCTCTAGGAATTAAAAGTTCAATAATAATTATTATCCTTTATTGGTTAATATGATTTAAATGTTTACTATTAACATGATAGAATCTACTTATTTAGGAAAAACTACAGTTCATTATTATAGTGATCTATTTTAAATATCAATAAAACAATTTATCTATATATATATCTAAAATTGTAAAATTTTAAACCAATCTTCATTTAGTTAATTAATTAATTAAATTTTTATCTATATTATTCAACTCACATTATGGAAATCAGAATGAAGATAGTAAACAGGTATTGAAAAATGAAAAAGGATAGAGTGATAAAATTATTTCAAGCATAAAAAAATATAATAAAAATAATAAACAATTATGGGGTTGTTAAGATTGATAGATAAAAAGTTATCGAAAAAATATATTTATAAATTTTTGAATAGTTGTTTGGGAATTGATAAAATGTTATCTAATAATATTTCTATATTTAAGAACTTTTGGCTTTGTTTAAGAAATAATTAAAAGATTATAGAGATTACTCAACATTTTTATAAGATATTATACTAATTATTAAATAAGAAGACTTAGCCAAATAATCGATTTAGTATTTTATATAAATTTAATGATTCAATATAAACATTAAAAATAATTATTTTCATGATATTAATATAAATTTGAAAGAGGTTAATTTATCATTCTTGCTATATTGCCTTTCTTTTTTAACTAAAAAATTACTATAACAATTCTAACATTTAATGATATATATATGGAATTATTATTAAAGAAACAGTAACTAGAGAAGTAGACTTTTATAGTAAGATTACAATAAAAGAATAAGAAGTTACATAATTTTTGATATGAAAATATATATATTCCTATTAGGATTTGAAACTACTACTTGTTAGTTAAAATTTGAATATATATTTTGTCTTGTTCTTTATGATATTGGTTATTCAACAAATTTAATTATCAATAATTTTGAATATTTGATTATTTTCTTTGAAGTACATTCAAATTATGTGCATGAATAAATATTTTCTGATTTAATTATTAATTTAATATTGCTTTATATCGAAAATCAATCATTTCTAATTGTTTTATTTAATAAGTCTATTCACATATATTCTTAAAATGCCTTTTAATAAAGTGGACTTAGGTTAGAATATTGACTATCTTAATTTTCTTACTAACTTCTGATTGGTAATGGAGAATTTACTAAGAATAATCGATTTATTATCATACATTAATTTGAGCTGAATGTTGATAAATTTTTTTTTAATGAATAATTAAGTTAAGATTACATCATTCTTAAAATTGGGGATAATGATTCCATTTATTAAGTTTAAGATTGTGGAAGCTCCAGTTCCGTTTTAACATTAGGTTTAAATAGATCTTATACATTATTACTTTTAATGCTTGTATCTTATTGTTTCAAAAAGAAACTCAATAGATAGCTAAGCCTATCGATTTTTGCATCTAATGATTATCTAGATAGGCTTAATTAAGACCATATTGAATTATGTTATTCCATAATAATTTAGTTTTATTCACTTATCGCTTTGAAATCATTTTCAAATTAAAGCTATCTCTATTTTAAGAATGTTAATTCTTATTCCATTTATTGCTCAAATTCGGCTTCTGTTGATTCTGTTTTTGCATTCTTCTTTTCTTTCTTAAGTAAAACTTTTTATTTAATTGGGTTTCTTTTAATTAGAGATAATTGTTTTCTATTATTTTATTGATAGCATACTTATTGCCTTTTTTGAAATTTGGATGCGTAAATATTTCATGATTCTCTGAATTACGTGCCTTTTAGAACTCATACATGTTTAATTGTCGTAAAAAAGATTAATAGTGATTGTGTTTGAAATATTAAGGTAAGATTTGAGTTTCCATCTCTCTGGGATTCAATACAATAAAGTATTCACCATCGTCACTCCATTTAATTATTGTTTAAAATTAAGGAGTGCTCTGTTAGAGATTATCATATTTAAATACTTATTCATCAAGCATATCATACAATTTTATGATAAATGCAGGGGTAGAGAACGGTCCTAATTGATTAGTCATTAAGAAATGAAGATTTTTTTCTTTTTATATCTTATAAATTATATTTTGAAAATAAATTAATAATAACCATTCATTTATTAATCTTTCTTAGCTTCTTGTATGTTAAAAATTCATTAAAGCATTTTTATGATGACCATTAAATAGCTAATCCGCATCTTTGACAAAAATCAAAATAAATTTCGATTAGATAATCTCATAAATATGAAAATTAGTTTTAAAACAATAATAAATACTATATTTTTGAGAAATTTATCATTCTATTTTACTGAATTGAAAATATTCCTATAATTATTTGTAATTTGATTGGAATTTTATGTGTTAAATAAAATCTCAATTTCAACATAATTTCAAAGAAATTATTTTTCAAAATAATCAAATATCCCTTTTAATTTGAGATTATATCGAAATTAAATGGTCAGATATTATACATACAATTAATTCTTCTAACTTAATCTTAAATATCTTCTATCAACTTTTATTATCTTAACATATATATCAAAATACAATCATAAGATACTATAGTTCTAAAAGAATTGATTAACTAATCTTATAAAATTTATATTTCTTTAATTTAATCACTCCTATATTAATAAGAAAAATTATTTGTTTTAGAGCAATAAATAATTTGATAGTTATTAAACAAAATTTAAACAACTTACATTAAATTAAAAAATGTTTTAGTTTGAAATCTTTTTATATATAACTCTAAATTCTATATATTCTAAAATAGTTCAGAGAGATTACAATCTAAATATATATACATTATCAAAATATTTTTCTTTTTGAAATCTTTTATTAAAATTCAAATTTCATTTTAAATTTACATTTTCTATTAAAATTATAAAGCTTATAAACTTAAGTTTTATAATTCTTAAGAAGAATCTTGTTATTTTTAAATTCGGAATGGTTTTTTTTATAAAAGACAACTATGACACAATATTTGATCAGTTAATTAAAACTACCATTTGAATCCTTTTTTTAAATAGGGATTTTCATATTGTTTCAAGTCGGAAAAAATCATATTACGTCCAATTTAATCACCAATATAAATTTTATAATTATTGATTATTATATTATATTGAGAGTTTTAATAAATTTAACATTAATTATTTTCATTAATAAAAATTAGGTATCTTATAAAATAATCATATTTGATTATCATCTTCATATTAATACTAATACTATAAAATATATTACTAATTCTTAAGTAGGCTTTTCATAATTCCTACTCAATAGTTAGAAAACCTGATCTAATATCATAAAACTATTTTAAATAATACTATATGTTAATAAAATTTGAATGAATAAAGAATAAAATATAATACGTATAATTCGACAGTTAAATTAATTTACCTTAGAATTATTAAAATAATTATTCTTATAAATTTATTTTTTATATAATATATTAATTAAATAAAAAATAAATAAATTTAATTCAAACATTTATCAATCATGTCTTAATAATTTTGATATTTTATTAGGTGACTTAATTAATATTTGTTTAATTACTCAATAAAGTATTGATTGTAGATCAATTTTAAGAAAATCAACAATTGATACATAATATCAATTGTTGAATCTTATAAGAGATTGATATATTCTTTTACCATTTTAATGTTAAAATTATTAATGATTTTAATTGAGCTATTTAGTAAATTTTATTATTTACAAAATGGTTTAAAGATTAGTCTTATTGATTCAATTTTGAAAAAGTTCTATATAGTATTGAGAACAATTTCTGGATATTTAAATTATTTAATTTATAATACATTTTTAACTCTATGAAATTAGGTCTATTCTATGTATTTTTATTTAAAGCTATTAAATGTCATTATAAATAATTGAAATCGCATGTAAATTACTAAAAATCTGAATTTTTTAAGAATGTAAGGGATTATTTTCCACATTTCTATTTCTTTAAATAATTATGATCTTTCAGTTAATTGTTAATGAAGTATTTTTGAAATTTAACCAAAATAGAATTCTTATGCTTACATTTGTTTAAAAGGAAAAGGAGAATTTTAAGTGCAAGCATGAAATTGTAATAGATTGGGATGCTATAAGGATATTTTTTTAAGCTAATTTTTAATAAGATTAAATAACTTAGTATAATTTATCTTATATTATCTTAAATTATTATTATAATAGCAAAAGAGAATTATATAAGATGTAGTTTTACTTAGATGCTATTGATTCATAAAATTTTATAATTAATTTGACCTAATTTATACATAATAGAATATTATTTTCAATTATTAATTAAAATAGGGTTTAAATTAATATGTCTTATCATCAAATCTTATTATAAATGATTAAAACTAATTTTTATTTTGTTAATAGAGATCTATGAACAATATTTAATTTTAGTGTAAATTGATAGTATAACTTTAATATATTTACATAAAATATAAATATAATTTAGAGGAATGATTTCAATTAAAATAATGAAAATAGAATGTGTATATGGAGAAAGAAAAAAAAAATAAACCATAAAAAAAAGTGATTTTTAAATAATAAAGATTTTTTAATTAAATTTTAGATGTCTTAACAATAAGGAAAAGGTGGAAAAGCTTAATAAACAAAGACAGAAGGAAAACCTGCAGCTCCAGCAAAAGTAGTTAAGCCTTAAGAAACAAAGGAGAATGTGATGAGAAAGATTAGAATTGAGAAATTAATGGTTCACATTTGTGCTGGAGAGTCTGGAGATAAATTGACAAAGGCAGCAAAAGTTTTAGAAGATTTGACAGGTTAAAAACCAGTATTTGGTAAAGCAAGATATACAGTGAGATCTTTTGGTATAAGAAGAAATGAAAAGATTTCTGTATTTTGTACTATTAGAGGAGATGCTGCAAAAGATATATTATTTAGAGGATTAAGAGTTAAAGAAATGGAATTGAAAAAGAGAAACTTTTCTGAATCAGGAAACTTTGGATTTGGCATATAAGAACATATTGATTTAGGATTAAAATATGACCCATACACAGGTAATATATTTCGAGATTGACGTCTAGGTATATTTGGTATGGATTTCTATGTGATATTATCAAGACCAGGATTAAGAGTTGCTTAAAGGAAATCAAGAAATGGAAGATTAGGAACAGCTTAAAGAGTTTCCAAGAAAGAAGCTATAGAATGGTTTAAATCAACATTTGAAGGTAATGTCTATTGATATATTAATAAAAATACATTAAAATATAAATCAATAACAATCTTTCTAAACTTTAAGTAATTCTACATCGCCTTCTTTTTATTGTTATTGTTATTGTTATTATTTTTATTTTTTTTTATCTACAAAATAAGACTTTTTATCTTTTAAAGCATCTCTACCTCTATAAATTAAGCGATCAGAGAAGGATTCTGTGAACATAAATTCTTTAAGTCCAAGGAAATTCATAAATCTATCATATAAATCAAAGTAATTGATAAAACATAAAAAGAGGAGTATAGCAGGCATTAACTGAATAACATTGACTCCAAAGATTGGTACAAACTCCATCTTAAATAATATTTCATCTAAAATTTACTTCACCCATTGCAAATTTGAAAGCAGGTTCACAATTCATTCTTTGTTTTACTCTTAACATATTTAAAAAATTTTGACACAAAGGAGCTGCTACTCTACTGAAATTGATTGTGGCAAATAATAAACTTGGTGCATCAGTTTAGTGATCATCATACAATCCATAACATCCAGCTATCTTAATTCTGAACATTCCATAATAAACACAAAATGCTATATAAAATAAGGGAACAAAACAAAATATTTATAATGTAATTACACCAGATTATATAGATATAGGCATTCCAAATATTGTAAAAGGAGTATTTAAAAATAATGTTGTTTCAGATACTATTACTAATAAGGATAAGATGCTCAAACCTAAAGAAACAAATATTTTAATTTAAGGTTTGTAATGACACAACCAATACCATTCTAAAGTATCTAATGTTTATGAACATGATCCTTCCTTTCTGTTAGATTTTATATCATAATGAATTTTCTTATCTGGATTCTCAATTGAATTTATAACATTTTCTAACGCATAAGCTTTCTTACAGTTTTCTTTCCATCCTGCTCTCAACCTTCTATAAGTTCTGGATTTTTATCTAATATCTCTGTATATTTCAATTATTTCCTCATCTGTAGCTTCTGGTTATTCTTTAAAAAACATTCTTTATAAATAAGATATTCCTGGTGCCTTAGATTTTGCATCTTCTTCTACTAATTCTTTAAACATTTTCTTCGGAATTGTTTTAATACTCATCTGTAAATATATTTTTGATGATTATTATTAAAATTTCACTTAATTTCTAATGCCTACTACTCTTTTAGCTTTTTCTTATAAATAATGTTAAGCATCATCCTTTTCCTCTGTTATTTTTGCTGTCTTAAAATATAAATATTTCATTTAAACATCAAGAGTTGAAGTTCTAATGTGAGCTCTTGGTACTGCTATTAGAGAATATCTTATTGTATAATAAATTTTCGTTACCCTAATAAAACTATAATCAAAGCAACACCAAAAGAATTAGCCATACTTTTAAGCAATTTGGCTAAACCATAATCTGATGCTTAACCAGTCATAACAAGTATCACTACAAAAGCTATACCTGCAATTCCGATTACTAAAAAAAATTTGCCGTTGTTAATTAAAGATCGAATAAACTTTTATGCTCTATTCAAATCGATAGCTTCTTCATATTCCTACATTATTGGAATAATAGTCCAACAAAGTATGAAATTTGCCCAATACAATATCTGATATAGCTAATTTATATATCAGATACATTAATACATTTGCAATAGCTTCATATTCTCTTGAATGTAAATCTAATCCATCCTAATTATTATTCAACTCCTAATCTCTAAATGTTATATAAATATCTAATGGTAACAAAATTAGTAGAATGAAATTGGTTAACCATGAAATCAAACAAGTTACTTTTACTATAAAGTTCACATCTTTGCAACAAATCTTATTAATTAATTTAGCACAATAGATTGTAACTAAAATAATTTCAAGTAATGTTAAAATGTACATATTAATATTTTATTATTCTTATTTTCAAAAATTTTATAAACTATTTTCTTCATCATAAATATCTATATTTAAGTCTTATGAAGATTTTATTTTCATTTCTCTATCTTCATAAATATATAATTAAATTTTAGATCCCTTTTTTTCATCATTTCAAACATATTATTATACTTTTATTTACTAATTTATTAATTAATATTATCAAAATCAGAACTAAAAAATTCAGACAAAATTGATTCTCATTGTTATTTGCTTTTTTTAATATTTTACCAATTTTGAAATTATTCTAAAAATATAAATAATAATAATAAACATAGTTTTATGTTCGAATAACAATTTACTAGACATAATAGAATATCAGAAAATCTCAAAAAGATTCATATTTCTCAAAAATATACATTTGATACATTTTATGATGATATTGGTATGGGATTCATAAATTAATCAATCCTTTTTAAGTTATTTTAGAAGAAATTGAAAATAAAGAGTGCAATTCTATTGATAATAATATTGTTGTTATTTTTAGGAACATATTTTATGACAACATCTTATATTGGTCATATTATGCTTCTTGGATATGCAATTTTATAAACAAATTATGAAGCTTAAAGACAATAAGATTGTCAAAAACAACTACTAATATTTTGGTTCATATTTTCAACTGATATTTTGATTGAGAATTATTTTGCTCAAGATAAATTAATTTTAATAAGATCCATTAAATTCATAATTGTTCATGCTTGTTTCATGTAAAGATTGTAAATTCTCTCCTTAATATTAAAATTGGTAAATATAAATATTGTAATTCTTAGTTTAACTTTTTGATTATAGATAAAAATTTTACAACTCCTAATAATTTATAAAAGTCCTATTTTAAATGATTCTACATATTTGTTATTAATTTATAAGAAATAAAATATAATAATAAATTTAATAAATCTATTGTCATACTCTCCTATTGACTTTATAATTTATAAAAATTAATAATTAAAATACTAGAAACTATTAATAATTATTTTAATTAATATAAGTGTTAATTTTTGTATAATATATTTATTTGTATCACGTATTTAGTATAAGAAACAAGTTTATGTTTAAATGAGAATTATAAGGAGTTATAGTGTTTATGTAGTAAAATATGAATGAAAAATTATATAAATAATTTACAACTTTAATAATACTAAAATAAAATGTAAGAATCAAGAGTTCAATTAGCATTACGTGAGATTTCAATAATCAAATAAGCAATGTCTTCTAAAAAGAAGTATACTCCGATGAAAGATTCTTTGAACAACTTTCAAAAGGTTTTAGAAGATAATAAAAAGAATGGGGTTTAAGATATTCCTCGATAGGAGATATAAAAGATTTTAATACCTGCTTCGAAAGAATTGAAATCAGCTAAGTTTCATACAACATTAATTTGTTTTTTACTTAAACTGATAAACTTAAAAGTGATAAATGATGTATGAAATTATTATGATTTAGATTCAAACTAGTGAGGATGTTTTAGACTACTTTTTGAAAATAAAAGAAATTCAAAAGGAAGAATTGCATTATAAGCTAATACAAAGTTTTATGGCTTTTATACATTAGGATTTCATCAATTTTCGTAATTTTGGTTTTGTTGAAAAAGTAGAATAATCATTCTATTCATTTAGTGTCTTACATTTGTACTTTTTATGAAAAATTCTAAAATTCCTATAATTTAAGCATCAGCAGAAACATCATTAGATAAATTAGTTGAATTGTTATCTGGATCGACACAATTAATAATAGCAGGACAAGGATTTGAAGACATGAATATAATTATAGATTTAGATAATTAGCAAGAATAAAATTTACAATCAGCTACAATAAATACTCCAATAGATCATTAAAAAGAAGTTTAAAATCTACATTCTATATTATGTGATTTAATAAAAATATGCGATTATTCTCGTCCTCATTGGTTTCCTGCAACAGTTCCCCTTGATAGAGAATTTGGATTGTCAAGTATTAATAGTTTTTTATCAAATATGGGGAAATTCTTTACTTAATATAACAATATACAAGAATTATTATCAAATAATCTTATTTAAGTATTAAGAAAGATTTTAGCAATACCAATCAATATGATAAAGAGTTCTATAATAGTAGTAGCATTCAAATGTTTAACATTATTGGTAGATGGACCATAATCAGGAGAAGTTTGGAATATTTTAATTTAATAAATAAAATCAAGTGAACATTCAATACATAAGAATTTGGGTCTATAAACATTAATATATTTTGTTTAGAGTTAAATATTTTTGGATTAATTATTACAACTTCCATTGAATGAGAAAGTATATTATAAAAAAATATTTGGTAGAATTACATTTTAGATATTATAACATTGTTATCTGGATTAGCAAAAGAAGTTTCTGACCCCACTGAATTAGAATAAAAAAGATGGATGGATATGACAAGTCCTACAATAAATTTATAATAAAATTCTGAAGTATATCCTAGTGATAATGGTTTAGTTTGCAGAATGTTAAGTGAGTTTTAATCACGTTTTGTAAATTCTTTATGTGTTTATGCTGATTAATAAAAAATATAATTAGGAATCACAATTAAATTATAACCAAATGATAGATTTTATTAAATTATCGAATTTACTTGGAAATTGAATTTAAGAGGAATTAAATATTTATTATTAAAAGATTTAGATGAATAAACATTATAAAATTTACTATCAGCATTCCAATAATATATAAATATAGTTGGTTCTATTTCAATGAAGAGCGCATAAAGTGCCTTTATAAAAACTATATGTGAGTTTTGTAAACCTTAGTAAGGATAAGAGTTTTCAAAAAAGCATATTTAAATTAATAAAATGGTTCTTAACATTGCAAATTGTTTAGGAAGTAAATATTATTTATATTTATTTAATATAGATTTACTTGAATGTAGTAGTTGGATTTTTATATTTAAGACATTTGAAGAATGTGAAAACCATTATTTAAGAAATCGTTTAGCTAAAAATTCAAGTTAAGAAGAGTAAATAAAAACATTAGATATAACAATATTGTTTTAAAGTTTAGATTAATTGTTTTCATAAAGTCCAACATATGGAAATGAGCATTTAATAACAGTAATGGATGCTATTAATCAAATAACAATTGAATGTTTAGAACAATAAACAACATTGGAATTGAAGAGATCGAATTCTTAATTTGGAGAATAAAAGAAATATTTTTCTTTATCAAAATTAGTGGAATTAATAAAATTTAATGTATTTAGATTAGACATTTTTTGGGAACTAATAATTGCTCATTTTATATCAGTTATATCTTCACGTAATACAAATTTAGTTTTAAATGCTGCAGATACCTTATCTTAAATTATTTTTTATGGTTTTGAACATTGGACTTAATTTTATAAAAAAAATTAATAACATCATTCTGATTACATTAAAGAAAAATGGCATAAAATTGATTCAATTTATTAATAGACTCTTTTTCAACCTTGGATTGATATGTGTGCGTTGAGTTAAAATGATTTAAAAGAAATAATTTTAAATAATGTTTTGAAAATGCTTTAAAATAATGGACATGAAATTTAACAAAAAGGTTGGGATTCCATTTTAATTATATTATAAGAAATAGGTTCAGAATAAACAACGATATTTGTTAAACAAGGATTGGCATGTACAGAATACATTATTAATCAATTTTTATCTAATTTAAATGGCGAATAAATTAAAAAATTATTTCAAATTATAGATAAATATAAATCAAATTCAAGTAAATCTAATATTGTATTAATTATTAGTTGAATAAAATATCAATTTTTAAATTTGCAATATGTTATGGCATCTTGGTGATTTTATTACTAAAAATAATTCCCACAATACTGATTAGAATAAAATATTAACAAATGAAGAACTTGAATTATATTTACCTGAAATATTTTCAAAACTTTCAGCCATTGCTTTAGATCCAATACCAGAAATTAGACATTCTGCTATTCATATATTTAGTAATCTATTAATTCATTTAAATTGTTAAAATCTTTATTCTTAATGGAAAAAGATATTAGAGAATATTTTTATGAAATTAATGCATAATATCACTGATACTTTCAAAGAAAAGAATTAAAACAAAGATTTAGATGTTGCTCCATGGGAAGAAACTGTTAAAAGTGTTATTTAAGCTTTTATCAAATTAATAAAAAAATATTTTCTTATTATTGACGAATCCTCTTAAGACAAGTAAATCATCAAATTATTATTAGAGAATAAGATATTGAACTATTGATTTAACAAACGACACCTGATTTAATTATTGTCTTTTAATAAAACAAACCATTTCTAAGTTTAGAAGCTTCAAAATAAATGCGAGAATTATTCCTATACAAACCTATTGTTTGTCTTAAAAATTTCTCTCTTGTCATCAATTAAATTTCATCTTTGTTTGATCAACCATTTTAGGATATTAAATATATTAAAACTTTAATTTTACATATAGCACCAGAAATACTCGAATTTTTAAATGATATTGTTAAATTGGCTTAAGATTTCCTAATAGAAGAAGTTATGGATATTTATTATAAAATTTTAGAATATCCCATTATTGTTCATACAAAACTTGACTTAATTTAAAACAAAATCTTTTTTGAAGATAATCTTGCCCCAAAATAATTAATGATGACTCTCTAATAAAATTTATCTAAATAATCCCCTAAACTAAATTAAAAGATAATTTAAAACATATAATAGTTAACCAAAGAACCACCAAATAATAAATTTAAACATATTTTAATTAAAAGACATCTCATCTAGCTTAATACTGTTCTAGAAAATAATATTGAGTACTTCACTTTATATTAAGAACTCTACGAAACAACTATTTTAAATATGAGAAATAATCATTAATATTTTTACTTTACCGAAACCTTAAATGAAGAAAAGTCCCTCTATATGATTATAGCAGAAAATTACCTCACAAGAGCTAAAACATATCTTATCAATAAATCGGAAAATTAACTTACTATATTGTCAACATTATAACTTGTTTTGCCTGATAAATCTATTTGCGAAAAATAATAATAATAAAGCAAGATTTTAAACTCTGAAAATCAAACGCTCCAACTTTTATATATAGAAGAAATTTCATAAATTTACATTAACAACCCTCATCTATCTG
The DNA here is from genome assembly GCA_000733375.1 of Paramecium sexaurelia. NCBI lineage: Eukaryota > Ciliophora > Oligohymenophorea > Peniculida > Parameciidae > Paramecium > Paramecium sexaurelia. The sequence continues at coordinate 32,604 of JPFM01000092.1, read as the reverse complement.
ATTCGTAGGAATTTATGGAATTTATTTAAAAACTATACGAATTATCCTAATATTCTAATATTGCTATCCATAAATTATGTATTTTGTCTGAGAACTCCAAAGTTCTCTAGTATTTACTTGATGCAAGCCAAAAAATATTGCAATCTTCAAATTCTGAACTATCTAATGATAATCATGTGAAAGTAATAGATTTACTAAATTATCTTATGTAAACCAAAATACCTAACGATTCCTTTGTCAACTTTGTATCATTAGATGGTTAAGAAATGTAATTTGGAAATAGCTCTTTATTATAATCAAATATAGGCCATTTATTTTATTTGATGCCTTTTTTTGTTCAACTAATAGCACATTAATCAGATGATGTTAGAAGTAAAGTCTAAAAAGTTCTGTCTAAAATATCATCAATGGTAGTCTAAATTGATTGAAAAATATTAAATACATTTATAATTTTAACTTATTCATTGTCATTATTGTTACAATTATAATAAATGTTGTATTTTATTACTTCTTCTTAAGATTAATACTTTAAACAGATGTGTATTTTTATTCTACTTATTTTTCTTATTTAAACTTAATGTATTTTATTTAAAATAAAACACTGAATTTTATATAATCAATTTCTTACATCATTATGAGAGAATATAATTGAATAATGAATTAAATGATTTCTTTTAATATTAAATTGCTTTAATATTTTACCCATATAAACTATCCTTAATGTTATGATAAAAATATATAAAAATATATAACAATAGAAACGTACATACAAATAATTTTGAGAATATTAATAAGGTTAATATTATAAATGCATCAAAATCTAATTAATAAGTTGAATTCTTCATTCAATCTAATCTTCAGAAGAATCTGAAATCATATCGAAAAATGATTCTTATTTTGTGTATTTGTTCTTTTGTTTTTGAAGCATTTATTATTTTACTTTCATTTATTGAATTTATTTTCTGGCTGTTTAATTAAGATGAACAAAATCGTTATCTGACATCTTCTTAACTTTATATAATCTATCAACCATCCCTTTGAACTCATCTCTGTTTAGGACTCTTTATTTTTTTATTGTTGGATACAGCATCACTTATCCATCTAATCCTTTCTTTTCACATAGACCAAGCATTTGCAGTTTCTTTTTGAGAAAATCTTCTTCTGTTTGTGATTGCCACTAAATATATTAAGTGTATTTACATCATCCATTTTATCATAACATTTCTTGATCAATTCTTCATCTTTTTCAATCATGTCTATTACATCAGCTTTATAATTTTCATTTTAGAAATGATTTCTAATTTCTTTTTATAACATTTTATCCATAAAATTAATATTAATATTCAAAATCTATGATAAGGTGGCACAAAATGTGTATGAGGAAAATATTAAGGATGAATCGGTAATGGTGGATATCCTGGATGTAATGGATAAGATTAAGCAAAATGCTAAGGACTTCTCTGAACCCTAACAGGATATGCCTTAGGATATTTATATTCATTAGTTTCAAACTATAATTTCTTTTCAGGAATAGTAACTCTTAGTGGTTCTTTTACTCTACTTCCTTACAGAGATTTAATTTTCTTGCTTTCAGTTACATTTGTAGTTGGTAATTGATGTATTCCAATAAAATCAGGAATAGATGTATGTTATACTCTAATAATTGATTAAAGAAACAAACTCAATTCTGAACTAAGATATAGATAATAGAAAATACGCTCTGTGTTAATCGATTTGAACTTCACTACTCACAGTTGGGAATGCATTAATGTATTCTCCTATTTTCTTATAATAAACTTGATTATCTTCTTAAAATGTGGTTGTAAAATATGGAATTAAAGCTGTGAGACAATCACTTGATTAAAATGTCGTCAACATTTCTTTCATTGAATTCCATCTCTCTTCAATCATCTATAATAATAATTTAGCATCTCTTTCTTGATTATTAACATTCTTTTTCTATTTATGCTCCACTTCATTTTCAAGACCATTAAAAAATTGTTCCACTACATCTATTATACGTTTCTTTATTTCTCGAATTTTCTTGATTGTTTTTTCAGCATGAACTTCGAAAGAATTCGTGTGCTTCTTAATATCGTAATATGAGTTTGTAAATTTCTTTACTAAATTCATAGTTATCATTTTCAAATTTACATTCATTATTAACATGATCACTTGCTTAATTTAATAGCACCTCTAATGATTCAAAAACCGGATAACACCCATCATTTGCATGCTCTTTAGAATGTACATGAATGCATAATGGACATAAAGGTATTATGCATTAAGGAGCCCTGCATAAATTTGAAATCTAGTATCCTTTATGATAATAACATTCAACCTATTTGTTTATACTCTAAAATCATTACTTGAGGAAGATTACTTGAATCAAAAAAAACACTTCTCACTTCATTTTCAGGCAACCTCTCTCCATATTGATTTGCACTTTAACTCTATTCTTTATACTCATCCTCAACACTCTCTACAATATTCATTAAATTCGTTATTAAAATTAACGTATAATTGAAAATTTAAATTGCATAAAATTTCTTTATTTATCACATAATTTCTCTTATATATTCCTAAATCACCATCCTTCTTCATAGTTTCTAATCTTAAACATTTTTTCTAGTTTATAATGCTTGAGAGTTATAATAAATTAAATCATAATATATCTGGTTCTTCTGTATTCAATAGAGATCAAATCATGAAATCGAATTAATTTTTAACAATTTAATATTCTAAATCTAATGTTTAAAAGTGCATAGTAATAAATTTTAATAGCATCCATTAATGTGAAAAAGTCAAACTCAATTTTATTAATATCAATAAAACTACTTTTTTTTGATAATTAAACTCTAAAATAAAATTAAACATCATGAAGGTGTTTAATAAGGAAAGTACTTAATATGAATATAAAACCAAGAATTTTACCTAATAATTACAGAAATAAATTTATTAAGTTTTTGATAACAATTTAGTGTAAGAATAAAATGAAAAAAACAATTTTAGTTGACTTTTTTAGAAATTATTAAATTTATAAGATTTAATCCATTATTGAGAATAACTAACTAAACAATTTTTAATTAATATTAAGAATTCATTATGTATTTAAGAGTGTTTAATAATGCTCTATTTTTTCAGCCCATGCTTTTTTATTTTCTGAAATTTATTCAATGTATTCAGATAATTATGGAAGTATTTACGATAGAGTATTATAATAAGGAAGTACCTAAAGATATATTTTAATTATTACCATAAAATCTATAAATCCAATCTGACTTTTAGCAACATTAGTAGTTCTTCTGTCACAAAGCATTGTAATAGGCAGCCCTAATTCTTTTTCTTTATCTCCTTAAAGCCAAAATTCTCCAAGAACTCTAAAGGTCCATTACTCATAATTTTTCATTGGTTTAAAAGGATTGCTGATATCTGCTGCATGTAATAATGTATCAAAACAAATTCCTTTATCTTTCGATCCTGGATCGAAATCATTAGAGGCTAATCTTGCCTTTAATTTATTATAATCTAATATTTAAATGATTTGATTACCTTTTCCATGCATAGCATTATCAGTACTTAGTATCATATTAATTGATTTTTCTCTAAAGTATTTAAAATCAGTCAAAGTGAAATGAAGTACTAAATCAGTTTCTCTAATGTATTTGAATAATGTTGAGGCATGATGTTATTCAAGAGGAGATCTATCGTTATATGTCATAGCCAATTCATGTCGTGTATTAGATAGAAATATATTATTTAAACCTGGATGATCAACGTCATGTGCTGCGGCAGATAATAACAATATAGAGTAATCGAGTTTAGATAATTTTCCGATTTCTTTAAAGTTACATTTTTCAATAAAGAAATAAACTGTATGCGTTACATCAAATGCATGAATAACATTATGATACAAATTCTCTTTGTGATAATTTTATGCTAAACGATCCACACATTTTTTAAATGAGTCGGGTGATATTCTTAGAGAACTAAATAATTACTCTTTTTGAAAATAGTAACACATCAAATGAGTAAGTATTGAACTATCATATTTTTGAAAAAGAGAAAAATAATCGTAATCTAAATTTAATATGTTTGATTCGAAATCCTACTTTAATTATTCTGGCAGATGAGATTCATCTGTAAATATAATATCAGAAGATATAGAACGTTTCAAATCTTGAGAAATTTATTGTTATTATTATTGCTGATTTAACCATCCCAAAGCTTCACTCTTTCTTCCTTCAATTATGGGTTCATAAACTGTGTTATTAGAAATATGAGTAATCCCCCAATTTAATTATTTAATTATATTTGGATCCTCAAATTGATCTGCAAGATCCCTCATTATTTCAATCACTTTCTCAACTGGAGAACGTACTACATATCTTGCTCCTGCATTATTTATCTTTTTGACTTAATTATACTATTTGAAAATAGTATGAAATTTACTTTACGAAATACTAAAAATAATCTTAAAAATCTAAAAACGCCTCTAAGCACTTTGCTTATTGTTGTAAATGCATCTCCTTCTAAAATGAGATCGAGAATAATTAAAATTATTGAAGCAATTATAATAAGAGCATCGAAGATTGCCCACATATCCGAAAAGTATGACTAATATTATATATCAAATTAACATACTATAAATCCAACACTGATACATCGAAATGAAATTTCTAAAATAAAAAGAATGAGGATGATCAATTCTATTATTTTAGTAATAAAGAGAGTCTTTTCTATGTCTGCATCTTCTTTAGCATCGTTAGCTATACAAATTATACAACTAATTTAAGTTACATGTAAATGAGAAGTTAATGAATACTAGTAAGGTAAAGAGCACAACTAGAATTATTACAATCCTGTCTATCAGTGGAATTCCAACTTGTTTATGATCATTAATTCTTCTATAATAAGTATATTTACTCATCAACAACTACACGATCATATCCATCTACATTATAGGAAGACCTACGATCTCCTAAAATGTTGGAAATCTCCTTAGAACCTCTAGGAACTACTTTAGCTCCCATTTAACCTACATTCTTTTTGGAATCTTCTTACAAGTTTTATTCTTCTGCCATATTTGTTTATTTTATTAATTAATTATTTCAATACAACTACCTCATCGTGTACCTTAAAAATAATCATTAATTTTATTAATCAAAAAAGAATTTTGAACAAGTCAAATTTCTAAATGTATTCATTTTTTTTTATTTTACTATAAAAAATAATCTGAACCTTAAAAATTGAATACTATTTATTAATAGATTATATTTTCAATCAAATCGAGGACCCTCTTAAATTTAATCATCTAATACTATTGTAACACAATTAAATTACTCATATCTTCAATTTTTCTATCAATATTAAGGTCTTGTCCTATCTTAATAGGAAAGGGAATGCTGATTTGACATGGTAACTAAGCAAACATTTGACTCAAAGGAGTTGGATAAGGATATATAAAATGTTAAGGAAAGAATGGAGTTTATTGAGGTCTGTAAAGATTGTATTACTCTTAAACAGGTTATGTTTTTATTCGCTTATTTAAGGTTGGTTCAGCAGGTTTTCTTCCTCTTTTTTTTGGTTCTGTTTGTTAACCTGGATTTTTAGGTTTTGGACCTCTTTTCTTAGGAATTGTTGATGTTGCAACATCAAAGCAAATGTCGTTTTAAAATTTGTTTTCATCCTTGCATTTATAATCTTCATTTACTATTTTTAATATCACGTGGACAAATTCATGTCTATTAAAACTATTTATATGATCTGCAGATTTGATATGCTAAATTATCATATTCCTAAATTTACATCCAAATAATCTACATAAGGCTTACGACATACTCCACAATATCTATGTTTTCTGCCTGGTTTTGGAATTTGCTAAAAATGATATTTAGATTTTACTAATTTAGTTTTTTTAGTTGTGTATTCTTAAACTTTTTTTTAATGATCCTCTTTATATTTTTACATGCTTTTTATATAGTCGTTCTAAATTAATGTAAAGATTCAAATTATACTCTATCAACTTCTAAGATAAATCCTGGCAAACATTATTATTCATCCTAATTGAAAATAGGAACAATATTCTCATAACACGCTAACTAATCAATAATATATTTTAGATTTCATACAGCATCATTATAAATAGGACAAAAATCTATGTTGGTAACTTGTTTAAGCCAGCATTTTGTACTTTTAGGTTAGAGATTAAATTGATGTTCAGGACATTTAGGCTAACATTTGCGTTTACCTGAACTTAATATTTTTTCTCCAGCCATTTAAATTAAATATATTGCAATTAGATATTGAATAAATTTTTTATCTTTATGAATTTGGAACACAATAAGCAAGATAAATTTTTGAAATTTATAATAATCTACATATTGATAACAATTTATTACTTATTAAACACAATAATAATAATTTATTTATGCAATATATTGATTAAGGAAGTGCACTTTCAACCAAAAATGTCCCAGGGAGAAGATTACAAAAAAAGAACTCCCTCTTTTACTAGGTAAATCACTTCGATTGATAGATTAGTAAGCTATATTAGAAAATGAGGAATTTACACAAAGATATCAAAAGAATGTTGACGAATTATAAGTATTTAAAGATGATGCCTATCTTGAACCTCATAAATAACACTTTTCAGTTAGAAATGCAAAATTCTTTGAATTGTTAGAATAGATAGTCAAAGTAGAATCTTCTTTAAAAGATTTTGCAAAGGGGTAAAACAATCTATTCAATCTTAGATACGAAAAATATGGGTTTTTAATTTCAGACACAGGAATTACCTATAAAGAATGGGCTCCTGGAGCTAAAGAAGTTTATTTGACAGGTGATTTTAATAATTGGGATTAAAAGTAATATTCTCTAACATCAGATAATTTTGGAAATTGGGAAATATTTTTACCAAGAAATGATGACGGTTCATATTTGATTCCACATGGTTCAAGAGTTAAAGCATATATTAAAGATGTTAATAATTAATACTAATTCAAAATTCCAGCTTGGATCCGAACCACTTGGCAAAACGAAGAAAATAAAGTATGAATCCAATAATAAATTAGATTTATGATGGAGTATTTTATAATCCCGAAAATAAATATGAATTCAAACATGAAAGACCATAAAAACCAAGATGTCTAAAAATATATGAAGTACACATAGGAATGGCTGGGATTGAACCAAGAGTTCATACATTCAAGGAATTCACATAAACAGTATTACCAAGAGTAGTAAAGTTGGGATATAATGTGGTTTAAATAATGGCAATACAAGAACATGCTTATTATGGTAGCTTTGGATACCACGTAACAAACTTTTTCGCAGTGAGTAGTAGATTTGGTAGTCCAGATGATTTAAAAGAATTAATTGATACAGCACATTCTCATGGAATTACTGTGTTAATGGATTTAGTTCATAGTCATGCCTCAAGCAATGTTTAAGATGGTATAAATTAATGGGATGGAACTGATTATTAATATTTCCATGCAGGAGGTAAAGGAAAACATGACTTATGGGATTCTAAATTATTTGACTATTCAAAATGGGAAGTAATAAGATTTCTATTATCAAACTTGTCATGGTGGATAAACGAATATTAATTTGATGGATTTAGATTTGATGGTGTTACATCTATGTTATATGTTCATCATGGAAATGGATATGGTTTTACAGGTGGATATCATGAATATTTTAATGAATTAGCAGATCTTGATTCTTTAGTTTATTTAATGTTAGCCAATGATCTTATACATGAGATTAATCCTAATGCAATTACCATTGCTGAAGATGTGTCTGGTTATCCAACATTGTGTCGTAACATCAAAGATGGTGGAATAGGATTTGATTATAGAATGGCTATGGCTGTTCCTGATAAATGGATTAAATTACTAAAGGAATTTAAAGATGATGATTGGGACATGGGAGATATTACACATACACTTACTAATAGGCGTTATTTAGAAAAGTGTGTTTGTTATGCTGAATCTCATGATTAAGCTTTGGTTGGAGATAAAACACTCTCAATGTGGCTATTTGATAAAGAAATCTATAGTGAAATGAGCACACTTTAACCAGAAACCTTAGTAACTTTTAGAGGAATGGCTCTACATAAAATGTTAAGATTGATAACATTTGCCTTAGGTGGAGAAGGATACTTGAATTTTATGGGAAATGAATTTGGACATCCTGAATGGATTGATTTTCCAAGAGAAGGTAATGGATGGAGTTATCATCATGCTAGAAGAAGATGGGATCTAGCAGATGATCAATTATTAAGATATTCTAGACTATTATAATTTGATGCTGAAATGATTAATCTTGAAGAAAAATACCCTTGGTTGCCTAATGGTGAATAATGGGTTACTGAAAAACATAATGAGACAAAAGTTATTATTTTTGAAAGAGGATCTCTTTTATTTGTATTTAATTTCCATCCCACTTAAGTAAAATTATTAATTTTAATATTATCTATTAGTCGTATGAACATTTTAAAGTAGGCACTAAATTTTGTTCCGATCATTAAATCGTTTTAGATACTGATGATGTTAGATTTGGTGGACATTCAAGAGTATCTCCATCATATGGTTAAAATTTCCCAATAATTAATGAAGAATGGTAAGGTAGACCTAATCATATTAAAATATATTTACCAAATAGATGTGCTATTGTCTTTAAATCAATTGAGTGATTTTTTGTTTTTTAAAAGACATACATATAACGATTAATTTAATTTTAAAATGTATTCACTATAGAAATTAGTTCCAAATAGTAAATTACAAATTAAACCAGGTGCATTCTCTCAACATCAAAAATTAAATTAAAGCGTAGATGGTGCTTTACCTGTAAATTAATAATCCTTACAACAACTCCAAACTTAAATATAAATCCTAACAAAAAAAGAACCTATGCGTTAATAAAACAGGAAATTAGAGCTATTATAGATTCTAGAGAATGCATAAGCAAATTCAAAATAAACCAAATCTATGTCACCCAAAAGAACACCTTAAAAATAGAAAAGTAACAGAAAATTGAATTTTAATTAAATTACAGATTAAGACAATTTATTTCTGAATTCAAGTAACGCAATGGCCAATATGATTATTGAAAACATTCTAAATAAAGATGAATATTATGAGAAAATCAAATTAGAAAATTAAGAACTAAAAGAGTAATCTTCTAAATTTTAAATAACTATAGGAGAACTTAAAAAAAAAATAATAACCTTAGAACGTCAGAACAAAGAATTGAATACCAACCTAACAAATGAACGTTAAACATATTAAAATGAGCTAATCAAAATTAATGAAAAAATTCAATCTATGAAAACTATGCAACAAAACCTATAAATGGAATAAAAGAAAAATGAATTGCTAACAAAATAACTACAAGATCAAATCACTATTAATACTGGTTTAAAATCATTTATTTGTGAAAATTGCTTGTTAAGCATTGAATTTCTAACATTCTTTCAAAAATAAGTGTAAACCTTTTAACCACATTTAAGTAATGCTTATGACATTCTAATATCTTTATCAAAACATTCAACATCATTTATTTTAGAATTTATTTCCAAAACTCAAAATTTGAATCTACCTGCATTAAGAAATTGTATTTTACCAGAAGAGTTTGATGTTAATGGATTCTTTGAAACTTTAGAGTAAATCAAAATGCATGAATCACCAGAATTGTCTTTTAGAAATAAAAATAATCTTCCTATTAAATAATAAAGCATTCATACCAATAACAATATTATAAACTTACCTATACCTGATTTACCTAAATAAAATAAAAATACTACATTGTAAGAATAGTTTAATGCATTTCTTGAATCAAGTGAACCATTTACCGATTCCCAATTAGGTAGTCCTTATTTCACAGATTTAGATACACTTGATAAATAAAGATCTTTCAGTAAGGAAAAGCAAAGAAATTAGATGCCCTTGTAAATGAATGCAGCCAAAAGAATCAAACCAGAAATAAATTAAGCTCCTCATTACTTCTAATCATTCAAACAAAATGAAAATGAACCAACTGTCTTTGATTCACTTATGAAAGATGCTCCTCTAAATAAAGATAGGTGCTCCTCAGTTCATAGTTTAAGATATTTAGAGTAATAATTACAAAAGGAATAAGATAAATCAACTAAAAGAAATAAAGAAAATTAATAAACTAACTATTAATTAGTTATTGCTAAATATGATTATAAAGCATAAAAAGTATTATTATAAAACTAAAATTTGATAGGATATTGATTTGAGTTTTAAAAAAGGAGATTAAATTAAATTATTAAAAAAGACAACCAACGGATGGTGGTATGGAGAAGATAAAAATTAAGTTAAAGGTTATTTTCCACACAACTTTGTTTAATTAGTAGGATGATTGTAATTAAATAAATTAGTTTTCATTTTTCGATATTTTCTTTTACAAAACATACTTTATATTCAATTTCAATATTTTTTAAATAAATTCCTTAACTTATTTGCTGTTCAATTTATTTTTATTAAATGCTCTATCTAGAATGAATATCTACGTTTAAAAAAAAATAGTACAAAACTTACTTAATAATTTTCCAATATATAAAGTACCTTTTGCAAAAGAATATTCCACTTCCAACTTATTCCATCATATATTACTTCTCTAATACAATGTAAACTTTTTCTATATCTAATAATTTCCTGTAAAAATTATAAAATTGCTTAATTCTAATTAATTTATTTAATATAATTTCTATTAGAACTAGTTTTCAAGATTCATTTTTAATATTCACTTCAGAATTAAAGTCAAAATTTAAGATTATATTTATATCTTTTTTTCACTCTAATTTCATAAGAATTGTTGAAATACTAACTCAAATCAATGTATCAAGCATATGTTTTTTTAAAATCAAAATTTATTGGTAATATACTTCAAATATCATTTTATTCAAATCTAGAAATAACAATGAGGTTATAAACCAAAAATGTCTGTTCGTGAATTGAAAAGAATTATGATATTTTTATAAACATAAAGTATTTTCAACAAAATAGAAGAATGGAATGTTGAATAGAGAAAGATTAAATAAATATCTTTTAGAAATTACTTCATAAATATTATATTATATATAATATATAATAAGTTGATTCTGATTACAATATTAATGTAGAGGATTTTATTTATAGATAATAGTGGGGTAATTTATAAGAGAAGTAGGTAAATGTTTTTGTTGATTTTATATATTGTGATAAATATCACTTAGATTATCATTATTCTCCTTCTTCTTCAAATTCTCCTTCTTCTTCAGCAGTGGCATCTTAATATTATTAATATTCAGAGACTAAGTCGTTCATGTTTGATTCAGCTTCAGTGAATTCCATTTCGTCCATACCTAGAAAGAATTAATAATTTTATAATACCTTCACCAGTGTACCAATGTAAGAAAGCCTTTCTTCTAAACATAGCAGTGAATTATTCAGCAACTCTCTTGAACATTTCTTAGATGGCAGTTGAGTTACCAACAAAGGTAACAGCCATCTTCAATCCCTTTGGTGGGATATCACAGATGGATGATTTGATGTTATTGGGAATCCATTCAACAAAGTAAGATGAGTTCTTGTTTTAGACATTAAGCATTTATTCATCAACTTCCTTGGTTGACATTCTTCCTCTGAAGAGAGCAGATGCTGTTAAATATCTTCCGGGTCTTGGATCAGCAGCACACATCATGTTCTTAGCATCGAACATTTATTAGGTTAATTCAGGGACTGTAAGAGCTCTGTATTATTATGATCCTCTTGATGTGAGTGGGGCAAAACCAATCATGAAGAAATGGAGTCTTGGGAATGGAATCAAGTTGACAGCCAATTTTCTCAAGTCAGAGTTTAATTGACCTGGGAATCTAAGACAGCATGTAACTCCTGACATAGCAGCAGAGACCAAGTGATTCAAATCACCATAAGTTGGGGTCGTCAATTTCAATGTTCTGAAACAGATATCATACAAGGCTTCATTATACAATAACCATGCATTCATCAGCATTTCAACCAATTAATGGACTGAAAGAGTGGCGTTGTATGGTTCAACGACTGTGTCAGACACTTTTGGTGATGGGACGACTGAGAATGTTTCCATAATTCTGTCTGGATATTCTTCTCTAACCTTTGAGATCAACAATGTTCCCATTCCTGATCCTGTACCACCTCCCAATGAGTGAGTAATTTAAAATCCTTATAAGCAATCACATCCTTCAGCTTCTTTTCTAACTACATCCAAAACTGAGTCAATCAATTCTGCACCTTCAGTATAGTGACCCTTAGCCCAGTTGTTACCAGCTCCAGTTTGTCCGAAAACAAAGTTATCTGGTCTGAATAATTGTCCGAATGGTCCTGCTCTTACTGAGTCCATTGTTCCTATAATTCATATAAATTATTTTATACCTGGTTCCAAATCCATAAGGATAGCTCTTGGTACATATCTTCCTCCTGTTGCTTCGTTGTAATAAACGTTAATTCTTTCTAATTGAAGATCAGAATCTCCATGATATGTTCCTGTTGGGTCAATACCGTGTTCGTCTGAAATGACTTCCCAGAATTTGGCACCAATTTGATTACCACATTGTCCTCCTTGAATATGAACGATTTCTCTCATTGTGACGGTTACGAAAAAGGATTTGTTTTATTTTATGTTTGAAATTTGAATTTCTTCTCAGCTTTGAATCATAAAATATACCCCCTTTCCAAAATATCTTAATTAACTAAGCAATTAATTAATAACTGATTATATAGTTATACACAATAAATATTCAAATTTAAAACACCTTCATCTTATCATTTTAAACATCTATTGCAATGACACTCACTCTTATTTTAATCTAATTGTCAATTCCTTTTAAATCATTTCATTTTTTTCATCTAATTTTACATGTCTCAATTGAATCGTTTCTTACACATTCCATTATATTCTACTCTAATCAAAATCTGATTCAATCTTGTAATTTAGTTCATTCTCAACTTATAGCCTTTAATCCTATATCAATTTTTATATTTTATCCTAAAAGGACAATAATTATTTAATATATATATTAGTCATCATACATATTAATTTTCATTCCTTTTTCTTATTGACAAAATAAAGTAAATTAATATTATGTATATGGTACCTGAACAACCAAATAAGAATGAATAATATAAATAAGTTAACTATAGTGATAGTATTTATGGTTTTTGAGGATCCCCTGAAAATTCGACTTGATGAATGTATGGATCGTCAACATGTCTTAGGTACATTGATAAGTTTTTAAAATTTATTATTTCATTATCAGATAATTTTTGATAAATGAAACCATCTTGAAAGCATCCTCCTTCAAAATATAATTTATCTTCTTAAATTGATATCGTAAAACACATTTCCGTCAAATAATATATTTTTTCACCCTTCCAAAACCAAGGAGTTATAGGTATTCCTATTGATTTATTACATTGCGGCAAATTTTTTATAATTTTTTAAGTTTATCGTTTTGAAATTTAAAGTTAAAGACAATAAACTTTAGGTAACATCAAATTAGGCAATTAATAATCAATATAACCAAAGAATTCATGGAAATCGATTTTCTAAAAGAAAGTAGTGCTTTTGGTGTTTAGATAAGGATCTTAATGGTTTTAAATGAAAGCGAACTTTATATCATTAAGTTTTCCTGTAATAGGGTATTGTGTAAATTACTTTTAATTTAAATTAAGGTTCCAATCAGTAGTTTCCTAAATAAAATAGCTAAAAAATTACTTTTTCAATTATAAATTGCTATTCAAAGTCTTCTTATTAGTAAGGTAGAAGAAAAAAGGAACACGAGAATAAAAGTAGGATTAAATCTATAATGCAAATGGCATAAAATAGAACGCAAAAGATTCTGTTAGGAATGAGTTACTGTATTTTTAAACAATCATATCTAACAAGATAAACTTATAACATAAATTATTAATTTATTTCAATACGATTATCTTTTTAATTACTGATTCTCTTATTCTAATTAGGAGATCCTCTAAACCAAATTACTTTACTCTTTCATATATTGATCAAGAAGTTATTGCATTTCATTTTGTTAAATTTAAAATTATCTAATCATGTCAATATGCATAGAACTAACACTATCTTAAACAATCTTTTTTAATTAATAAGTTTATTCATTAATCTATTATTGAATAAATTTCTTCTATTCATCAGTAAAACTAGAATAAGAATAAAAATACTTACTCATTTTATCCACCAATTACTCTGCTCACTTCATATTTTCTAGAGATATCCTCAATTTTGCTAGTAGATTAATCAAATTTTGATTACTAACTTGATTATACTCGAGATTGAACTATTGCCTAAATAAATTTGATTTAAGTTACATTGATCATATTAAACTTGTTTTTATTGTTCAATTTTAATCATTGATTCCTTATTACTCAAAGCATTTAGATCCTTGCTACTATCTTTCTTGATTTCTAAGATCATAGGTGATTTTGCTTAAGTAATTTTTATTTGTGATTAAACACTCATATTGCTTTCGTTCAAAAGTCTTTATGATGGAGGAGGTTATTGAGATGATGTTTCAATATTTTAATATTCCATGTAATTAACACTTGAATTATCATGTCCTCTAAACTACAATTTAGGTTTTTAAGTCATTCTTATATCATAAACATAAATTTATCCATATAGAGTTCCAACTGTAACAGAATAATCGTCATTTTACATAGCAACAGAATTTAAAGGATTTTCACAAGCTATTGTATGTGTAACCTTTTTATCAACAATACTATAAAGATAACATTTTTAATCTGTTCCAACACTACAAACCAAAGACTAAGTGACACTGAGTCCTGTAACTTTGCTTGTATGTTAAGATGAAAAATTGCAATGATATTCATTTTTATTTAAGTCAAAGATTGTCACAGATCCATCATTACTACCTGAACATAAGAGATTCTTGCTCATAAATTTAACTGCTTTAAATCCAGGAGTTTTGGATCCTTTCAAATTGAAAGTGGATACTGCTATCTAAGTATTTACATCATGAACAAGTATATCACCAACATTTGAAGCGCTTGCAATCAGAGTGTCTGCAGAATTCCAATGTAAAGAATTAATCTAAGAATAATGTCCTTTTAGATGACTTTGAATCGATTTCTTTTTCAAATCCCAAACCCGCACAATTGATTCATGACCTCCACTTGCTAAATATTGACTATTAGATGTGAATGAAATTGCATTTATCGCTTTTCCATTATGCTCCAAAGGCAAAAGTGATTAACCATCCGTAGCTCGACTTAAAACTATTACTCCATCATTTCCACTACTAGCAATTACACAATCTATTAAATTTAAAAGTTCAAATACTATTGTGATTCCAAATGCAACAATTAATACTAGATTTATGTGGGTTAATTCTTAAAATGGGGTCCATTGATTAATCATGGATAAGAATGCTTTTGCCGCAAGAAACCAATTAACTCATTTTAAATATATAAAATAATGTTTTAAATATTATTTTTATAATTTATATCAACCTTTTTCCAACAACTTCATACGATTCTAATAAATTTATCTATACTTATTATCTTTTCCATTCAAATTTAATGTCGTAATCAATTTATTTTATCTCTAACATAATTTTTAATCATCATCTTTTTATCTATGAAGGTTAATCCAAAAATATTAATCTATCTTCACCTTCTTTCTTAATCAAAATATAGATATATAGTTATATATAATTAATTTTTCTTAAATTCAAAGATATATTTATAAATTATGCATATAGAAAAAATGCTTTATTATTTTATTCTATATAGTTATCAAAATGATTTATGAAGCCACATTTTTTAAGCCCCACTAGAATAATTAGATTTAATCCTAGAATAAAAAAACTGATTAAATTATAGTAATTATAGTTGCATTATAAGCATCCAAAGCACTAAAGAAAATTCTAAGAGATAGATAACAGAATTTATACTCATAGGAAATGCAAAATGGCAATATATATCAATTTTGAATAAAAAAAGTTGAATATTTTGAATTTATTGTCTTAATTATGGTGATTTGAAATCAAAGAAACAATAAATTAAATAGAATTTTTTCAAGATCCATTCTTACCTCGAATTAAAGAGTATTTATACTATTCTAGATTATTTATTTATTAATAAATAGCTCTTAGTTTTCAGTTTTTTTCAGAAAGTGAAATAAAATTTAAATAAATTTTTGGCACTTTGATCCATCACTTATTGTTAAAATCAATTTATACGTCTATTTAATTCAAAATTATTTGATCTATTTTTAGTTAAGCAAATATATACAAAATAATTTTACATGTGTATAATTCTTTGAGGGATTATTTGAATAGTTTAAATTCTCACCATTTTTGTCTCAAATCTAAATTTATCATCTAACTTTTAATTTGAAATATATAAAAAATCAGTTTAGATTCTCTTTTATTAATAAAACTTATATACTATAGGACTAAAAATACATTTTACATATCATCATTTGAATACAAATATGATCATTCCTATTAATCCATTAATAATTATTATAAAATGCATAGTAGGCAACATATATCAATTAAGAACCTTGATGGGCCTAAATTAGATTCAACTCAAGTTCGACGCAAAAGTTGTGTTTGTGAATAGTGTGGGATCACTGCTCCAAAAGAAGATCGTCTACCAAATTAATTATGTGAAATTGCCTACCACAAAAAAGAACGATTAGCTGATGTTTTCCTTAGTAAACTAGATGGAGCAAGAAAATATATGAGAAATGAGCATAAAAAAAGGAATTTTAGAATTTATGCCAAAAATCCTCTTTTTATACTACGATCTTAACCAGATCTAGAAGATAGTATTCATTTACCAACTTCTCCAATAAAGACTCGTACACCAGAAAAAGAACGTTTAAAGACTGAGCAACCTTAGATTGCTTCTTATAAATCGTACAAATATGTTCCAACTTCAAATTACTTTCTGTAAAACATGAAACAACAAGTTATACGTTCCAATAAGACAATCGATAGATTACTTAAAGATAAAAAGACGATTTCATCATTTCAGTTTTCCACTTCTGTAAGACTACCAATCACAGTAGGAAAATCTCCATAAAAAAATAAAAGAAGCTTTACTAAATAATTAAAGCCACTTCCTAAATAGAAATTACTCTAAACTAAATTTGACTGTATAATTAGGCAATTCTTTAACTCATCTAAAGCCAAATAATACTGACGAAATGATTATAAATTTATTGTGTTTATTAAACAATATTTCATGTAAGAAAATGAACAATCGGAAAAAGATATGATAGGTTCCCTTCTTGATCGTAATCAATTTAATTAATTCTGTAGATGATGAATCAGAATGCTCCGAATTTCGATCTTCCATTACCAAATCCCAGTAACATTCATAATCTGTAAATATATTATCTCTATAATCTACTTTAGCCTATCAAAAGCTTCAAGGATCTAAGAGAAAGCCCAGTTTTAAATGAGGATCCAAAGTAATTAATAAAAATATTCTAATAGTTAATAAGAATTTCCTTCTGCTGATCCTAGCAACTTCTACATTACAGTCTAGCCTACATTCATTTAATAACGATAACATTCATTGAGTCATGAATTCCATTAATATATTCTCCCTTAACAACCAATTTACTATCCTTGTCAAGATGGTTATTTCTCATAAAAAAGAACAAAAAAATTGCATTTATAAACAGAGAATGACTTTACAATTGTACAATTATTAAATTAAATAACTTTAGTCCCAATAATGTTAAGATTAATATGCTTCTTTAATTATTCAACAATCATTTATTTTAGGAAATGAATACTAGAAGGAAAAAATATTTAACGATTTAATAGATGATTTACTCTTACTATCAAAACACAAATTTGGAAATTATGTTATTCAAAAAATTATTGAAAATAGTAATTAAAATACTAGAACAATTATATTTGAATAGATGAAATCCAATATTTTAGAAATGAGTTACGACAAATTTGGATGTAGAGTTGTTCAAAAATTACTACAATTCATTCTCAATTAATAAAGAATTCAACTAATTTCCATTGTTAAACCTTATACTTTAAAATTAATTTTTGATCAATGTGGAAATCATGTTATCTAAAAAATTATAGATTTAGTTACAGACGCTGAATTTATTGTAGATCTAGTAACTAATAATATAGATAAAATTGTCTCTCATCCTTATGGATGTAGAATAGCTTAAAAATGTTTAGAAATGTTTACTAATGATAAATTATAGGAACTTTACATTTCACTGATACCCTTATGTGAAAGATTATCATTTTGTTAATATGGAAATTATATTATCTAACATATGATAAATTCGGGACCTCCAAGAGGATTAGAAGTGATTGGTAAATTTATCAAGTAAAGAATAATAGATGTTAGTTAAGATAAGTATGCTAGGTAAAAATTAAATTAAATATAGTAATGTTGCTTAAAGGTATATTACTTTAGCTTCAGAAGATGACATTTCGAGCATATGCAAAATTCTTATGAACTAAACTGTTCCTCCCATGCTATTAATCTTAATTAATAATTCTTTTGGAAATTATGTTATGTAAAATTTCTATTTGAAATGTAACGATAAATAAAAAGAACAGATTTAAATATAAGTCTCTAAATATGAAGAACACTAGTTTACTTAATATGGTATTTAATTAATAGTTAAATTAAGGTCGACATTTTTTACAGTATATAGCCAAACTTCATCCTTGTTGATTGTTTATTTTTATATTAGATCTAAAATGTATACAGTTAGATTTTATTTTATTGATCTATTATCTTTCTATTGTAAATTAATAACAATAAAAATATTCATAACTTTTTATGCTCATAAACTCCAATAATATAAAAATATATTTATTTTCCAATCAATATTTATTAGAGGTGAAAATTATATTTTTTATTTTATCATTACTTAATACAATATGATGTCTATAGTAAGATTATATTTAGGGTTTACTTTTTCTATTTTAATATATTCGAGAATCCTAAATCCAGTCAAGCAAATGCTTCATTTCTGCACTTATTTATATTAGTAATTAATAGGACAATTTAAAAAAAAAATTTGATTCTTAAATAATCAAGCGACTAAGTAATTTTCTTTCAAGATGTGGATGAAAATGAAGATTTTACCTTACTGATCTAAGAGGGATTAATATAACTACAGAAGACTATCATTTAAAATAAAGAAAACTTTCTCTTAGTAAATTCATTTTTACTAGAAGTTCAATACAAATAAATTTAAAATATATATAAATTAAAAGTTCAAATTTTATATTGAATAATTTTTGATTATCCATATTTTCATATATTACTTATCTTATAATTGCAATTATAATTTGAAGTAATTCTTGACTTGAAATCGTCAGAAGTAGAAACGGTAACTTCATCTCTAACAGCAAAGGTTTGTTCTTTCAAAAGTGAATTACTTTTGACTTTATTGGTTAAATCGTCTTAGCTAATTCCCATGGTTTAAGTAATCATCCCTTTGCCATAAACTTAGAGTGATAATTTTCCGGAAGTGAAGACTTTGTCGTAGAATGCAAATAAATCCTATTTGGTAACCATATTAATATATTGAGCAGCTATTTCCTTTTCTTCAAACGCTAAATCATTATTTTTAATATGTGACCAAGTGTTTCTAGCCTTGTCTTTGAGATTTTTCTCGATTTCCTTCAAACCAGAGATCTAAGATTATAAGATACCAATTTACAGTTGTAGTTTTGAGATCTTCAAATTATTAATCAGTCATTTCTTTTAATTCTCTTCCATAATTTATCAAAAATTCTTCAATATGCTAATTCACAATATATGGAGGTTTAGCTGTTCCCTGAACTAAAATTTAAGCACTATCTAAACAACCAACTGGCTTGAATTTAACACTCACAACATATCCTAATTATAATTGCGTACGTAAATATGCATATGCAGCATTATGTATAATCTTATATAATAAATTCATCATTGCTAATTACTTTTAATCTCTATACCCAATTTAATAATAATTCAGAGTAACTCCATTCGTATCTAATTAATTAGTTGATTTAGAAATTAAAGGATATACAATGGATTTACGACTTAGATCTGATACTAAAGTAATATGATTTTAAATTCTGATATGAGAAGTAGATTCATCAAAAATCTTAGGAATTTGACTTTGTAGTAATTGTACTTCATCTCTTAAAATATTTCCAGTGAAGTAAGTTGTGAATCTGAAGTTTTCTAACATTTCTTTCTAAAAGTTAATCAATTCTGTTTTAGTTATGGAATTGATTTCATCTATCATCTAAGTAGGTGTGGGTTAACCTTGAATAATTGTTGGCAATATAACAGAAGTGGCTTGAATAAATAGTTTTTATTCAAATGTATTACTCAATTCAGTGATTTAACTTAGTTTTACTCTATTTAAAAGATCATCATCAGAAATGTCTTTTTTGATTTCCCTCAAAACATTCTTATAAAAGTATTCAAATTTGTCACTCCATCCATACATTTCAAGAGACAAACCTTTCATAGATGAATCAAAGGATAATTCATAGCCAGCCTCAAAAGATTATTGAAGTGATTTATATAGGTTATCTGATACGTAACTATTGAAAACTGTTATTAATGCCACTTTTTTTAAAGATTTCATGTCTATGGCAGTTTCAAAATTAATTCCTGCATAAACAGTTGGACTATAAGATCTATCTAATCTCCACCATGTTTTTCCTTCTATATCTTTCTTAATTAATTGTGGAAAATGATTGTATTGCTCATATTCAAATTCATGTTCTTAACATTCTTTTTTGGATGTGAAATAAAAAGGCATCTTTTGTGTACTTTCAATAAATATATTTTATCTGTTTTTTCTATCATACAAAGTGTCAGAATCAATAGATTAAATATATGAGATGTGTTGTTGATCACAAAGTGACTTAAAAGCAAGATTAATAGGAACATAATGATTTATTTAGGGTAAGTTTAATGGAATGTTATCAAGCATCATAAAATCTAAAGAGCCTCTTTCTAATTACTTTACGTCGTATTATAAATGGTACAAATCATTAGAAAACTAAAGTTCCCTTTATTTAATGAATTAAATATCATTATCAGCAATATTCTATTATAACAACAAAGTTGATGGCTATTAAAGTGCTAAAAATGATGCTTTTTGTTCTTCACTTTCAATCTCTTCATTTATCAATTTATATCCATCATCGCCAATCATAATTAACATATTGTTAGGATTCATGAGATCTGCCAAATAATTGTAAATGCATTATGAATCATATTTAAAATAACTGCTTTCAGCATTCAAAACATATTTTGGTGGAAATGTATTAAGATTATGCGATAATTTAAATATATCTATATCTTTTTCTAAGTATTTAAATTAAACATCAGACATTGCTTTTTTTGTTTTATAAGTTTCTTCTAAGAAATCAGTTGGATTCTATTCTTCATCGTAAAATTTATGAATTTACTCCTCAAAATATGAAATTATTGCTTATCCTATTTAAAGTGCATAATCATTTTATTATCCAATCAACGTTTCACTAAGCTCCACTTCAATTAAATAAAATTAAAAACAACCATTATTTCCTAAGAATGGTTAAGAATCCATATCAATAATTAGATTCTTGTTCACTAAATAATTATATAGTCCTCCATCATGTCTTGATCTTACAATAGAATTAATAAAGTGAATAGGCTTTGTTTCAAAGTATTTAGTACTATCTTCTAGTTAATAGAAGTAAATTATTGTTGTCGCTCTTGTATTTATGTGATATTTAACTAATTTTGCAACATCCTTTATTGGCATACCAAAATGAGCCAAAGATGGTTTTTCTATTTCCAAATTAGGAATCTTTAAAAACTCACTTGACTCTATAAATTCTTTCATCCTTTCTATTGTTTAAGAACTTTTAATAACTAATGCCATCTGATTTGATGAATAATATTATTCGTGAAATTTTTTTAATGCTTCAACTACATGAGGTTTAAGCAATGATTATAAATTTCCAATTGTGAATCTACTCATCGGATGTTTTGGATCCGACATTAAACTCATAAGATGCAATATTTTCCATTAATCACCCGCTACATTTATTTCATACTCTGAATTCACTGCATTTGCTTCCTTCTATACCATTTCTTATGATAATAGAGGATCTATAAAAAAGTGGGCAAATACATTCAAAGCTTCACTTGTTCTACTATTATCAATTGTAAAATAGTAGTTTGTTCTAGTTCCTTCTGTGTATGCATTTGTATAACCTCCTCCTTTTGCAACTAGTTATTCAAAATAACTTGTTTCTGGATAAGTATGTGAACCCTAAAACAACATGTGCTCTAAAAAGTGAGCTAAACCTGGAAATTCATCAGGTTCATGCCATGATCCAGCATTCACATTCAATGCAGCTTATGTTAATTTTGTTTCTGGATCTCTTATTAACAAAACCTTCAATTTGTTAGGCAATTCTAAATATTCGTATTCCTTCTTATCAACTTATGGTTTCTATATTTCAACATGTTTATGCCCAGATTGATGTATTTTTTATTTATGCTATTTCTTATTCGCACTCATTCTCACTTCTAAAAAGCTTGATTAAGTCAATGAATTCTGTAGTTCTATTATTTGTGACTCTATCTATGTTTATTCTTAAATTATTGAAGTCTATTCAAATGATAAATCATTCTAGATTATTGGTAAACCAATAACTTTGAATAAGATTATACCCATCATCAAGCAAACACTCAACAGTATAAATAATTATGATAGGATAGTGTCTCTCCTTTATTGATGTTATTCTTTTTTCATAATATATAAATATATATTTAAAAACGGAATTCATAATCCAAATGAAATAATATGATTCATTTAAATATTATATATCGTTAGAGAATCACTAATAACTCTATCATATGTATTCATTTAAGAGATATTATCGATTATTGATTACATAAATTATATTAATAAAATTAATAAGTATTAATGAATATTATTATGAAAATGCTAATTTAAAATTAGGTTTCACTTCTTTTTTTTTAGTAGAATTTTGTCAAAATCTGTGAGTGTATTCTTGATAACTTGTTTAAGAATAAAATCAGTAGCCTAAATAGGTTATTTTTTATACTTCACTGCCCAATTTATCCATCTCTTCATTTACATACACATCTGCCAACTCTTAATTTATTGGACATTCTTTTGTTGGTGGTTTTCTCTAAGCATGATTGTATATCTCTTAAAAGTTATAAGATGAACTAAAAGCATCTAACGGCATTCTTTTTTCAGTTATCTTCAGAACTACAGCTTTAGCTGACTCTAATGAACTTTTTATGTCTAGTTTTTAACTCTATATTATTGATCTTATATTTACTTCATTGTATTATCTTAGAAGCTATTCACACAATTGTTCTTCTAAAGATTGAACAATTTAGAAAGCATTCTATTCATTCACCTGCTTTTAGTCTAAAAATTTGAATTCAGTTGAAAGTAGATAACCTAATGGTTTTTTTTTGTCCTGTTTATATTTTTTTATAATTTGTTGAAATTTTGTTACTATTTATTTTTCCTTCCCTTCTAATATTTTACCATATTTATCAACAATTGATTTAACAAAATTTTAATATCTAAAATCTGTAACAAGTTTAACTTCCTTTCCTTCTTCTTTATTTTCTGATTATTATGGAAACTCAGAGTTTTCACTTAAATCAAATTCCTTTGAGAGTTCATCTCTGTTAATAGCTGATTTTCCCATTCCAAAATCATCTACTTTTTCTTTATTTTAAACAGGCTTTACTGTAAGTGGAGGTGGTTGCTTTGGTTCTTGTACAATTTCTTTAGAAGCTGATAATGATTCCTCTTCAAATGATTAACTATACTATGATGATATATTTGATTCATTTTTAACTTAAGAATTTTATAATTAACCTCTTATTGGAAATGGATCTCCTAAAATTTCTTTCAAAAGTTGCTCCTAAAGATATTCTACAATTTATTGAACATCTAAATCTTTTCTGTCAACAAAAGAGTTTTAAGTATTTTCAAATAAATTTATATCAGTTTGCCAATCAACATCTGATTACTAAGATCCATCTTAAACTTCTTTATCTTCTGAAAGACTATTCTTATATGATAATTCATATATATTTTATTCTGATTTCTCAGTTTTAATTCTTTCGGACTCTTCAACTTCAAAGTCTGCTTAATAATATGATTCCTCTTTTGCACTTCTTTTGTCTCTTTATCTACCAATACTTGAGTCTTTTTTTGACTAAGCAGATTATTCAAACTTGTAAGACAATAACCCTTAATTCTTTAAGAGTGCTTCTGATAATGAATGAGGATCAACAGTTGCTGCTAATTTTCTTGATCCAAATTCAAATTTCTATTTTTCGAATAAAGCAGCAATAAATTTTTTTAAATCTCTGTCTCTTTCTTCTAATTGTTTTCCTAATTGGTTATTAATAAGTTTATCTTATTTAAATAATAGCCACTGCAACTTTTAATCCATTTCTTTTCTATACAACCTCATCTCTTCCATAGTTTATTTGAAATCAAATATTTATTGCACTTAAAATAATAGATTTTCTAAGACCTGTTAAACAATTTACATTTATTATTCTATACCATTCATAATATTTTTAACATTGCCTACAGGAACATCCTTTACTATTGTTTAAGATAATATTTTGCTAAATCTAGTGCCCAAACTATTCATTGATAAAAGTCTTTAAAACTCATATTAAAATTAAGCATATAATTTATCAGCTGATTAACTTGGCTATGGATTAACAGCATCTTTCCAACCTTTGTAAAAGTCTCCTGTATGAGATATTAAATTATTCACTTATTATTGTATAAATTTTAAATCTCTATGTTCTTATTTAAGTGGCTCAAAATCTTCTTCTTTTATTTCCACTTCTCTTAATTAAGAATATTTTTCTCTATAATTTTTAAGCAATATTTCTGCCTCTAAATTAGCTCTTTTCGTAGTCCATCCTGGATCTATTTCAATAGGGACTGATTTAATCTCAGGAACAAAGGTTTAAGGAGAAATACCTACTTTATCACTTATAGATTTTGGAGTAACTTTCTTTCTATGTGTATCTCCTTCAATCTAACTGTGATAAGAATCAAATTGATCATCTTCATATTATGACTGTTAAGTTTTCACTTTTTATGATTCTTCTGCCTCAAAATCATCACCATAATCCTCTTGTATTGATTCCTTAATTATCTTAGAGCTTTTTTAGGCTGAAGGGATAGATTCACGAATAACTGAAGATTCTTAAACTATTGATTCCTCTTTTATTTGAGATGATTAAATGTCATTAATATCCTCAACAACTTCTTCATCTTCAACAGCTTCCTCAATATCTTCTTCTTCTGGTATCTCCTCTTCTACCTCATCTGCTATTTCTGATTAAACCTATTCGCTTTGTATTTCATCTTCTATGCTTTCTTCTAATTATTTCTTCTTCACCGTTATTTATTTTTACCTTTATGCTTTTACTTCTTTTGGAACTTCTTTCTCTAAAATTTTATTTATTTTATTAATTCTTGCCTTATCTTTAATTACTTCTTAATTTTCTATTTTTATATAATCCTCTGTAATTTTTATTTCCTTCATTGAAAGATCATGTAAACTTTCCCTTCCATATTTTTTTTTGTATAATGCTCTCCAAATTTAACAATTATCGTTTGGTAGTTATATTGGCAATATTTTAGGTTTAACTTAACTTTGATAAGCAGATTTAGGTCTAATTCTCCTCAAGGGAGGTTTTTTTATTTTTATATCTTCTGTTATTGGAATTCCTGGATTTGCAAATGCAGTTGCTGGATTGATTTCTATAAAATCTTCCTTTTCTAGCATTCCCATTTCACCCATTATTTCTATTTGGGTATGATAGAATGGATTATTTTTATCCAATCCTGATATAGTTTTTCTTTCTTTAGTTTGATTTTTTGGTTAAACTTTAAGCTTTGATATAACTGATTATGCCCATTATTTCTCATCATTTACCCATTTATCTACAATAGTAATCTTTTAATCTTCTCT
Source organism: Paramecium sexaurelia (assembly GCA_000733375.1). Lineage (NCBI taxonomy): Eukaryota > Ciliophora > Oligohymenophorea > Peniculida > Parameciidae > Paramecium > Paramecium sexaurelia. The sequence goes on along the minus strand of JPFM01000092.1, from coordinate 6,518 downwards.
TAGTAATTTCTAAAAATATTTCTTTCTTTCTTTAACTAACTTCTTTGCTAGGTGACGCCTAATTAGGGACTGTATGATAACATATGGATTTTTTTTAGATCTTTCATTATAGACATTACCATAATTAAATTTTTTCTGTTATAACACTCCTGGAATGTTATCAAATTTGATTTCATCAGCATTTGCTTCAATAGTGATAGTCTTTGTGAACACTCTTTGATTGTAAGGAAGTTTTTCCAAATTTGAATTAGCATTTGCATCTTGATTAGTTGAAGTAATTACCTAAAAAGCTTTGAATTATAGCTTTTCTGTCTGTGTTTATAGATTTAAGAGTTTTTTCAAAAGGATTGGATTGTTCAGCTTTCTACTCAAAAACTTGAGTTCGATTGAAACCCACAGAACTATTTTGACTAATAGTTGATTGCTTTTTCATAAAAATAATATATTAAAAGGATAACAAAAAAATTTTTATATTTAATTTAATGAAAATTCAATAAATTGATGATCATAGATGTCCATTAATTATCTTGGAATGACTAGATGTTGAGATGATAAATATGTATACTTACTTCAACATCTTCACTCTTAACACTAATTATTCTTTAGCCTAACCATAAAATATCATCTCCTAATGAGTTAATAGATACTTTGTTTACTGATTTGATCAATTTGAATCTTAAGCATAGTGCTCTTCTACTAATTTATAATGATCATGCCTTAATATTTCTTCCATCTTATATCACATTAGTCTACATTTATTATGAGATAAGATGGTCTTAATATGTTATGCTTTAGACGATGATAAATTCTTATAAATCTTCATTCGATCTAGTTACTTTTTTGCTAAGGAATAATTTAAACTAAATAAAAACACCACTATTTTTTGATGGTCCTTAGTTCTATGCCATTCTAGATTTTCTTCACATTCTCGAAATAATTTTGAAATGTAGATGACTGGAAATATTTATAATAATTATATTCCAATCTTTAGATTTCTTCAAGAGAACTTTGGATTAAATTTAATTTTTAAAAAGGTGAACCTATCAATTTATCTTAGATTTTACATTGATAAATGTGAATTTAAGGAATTGCTTTGAAGCAGAGAATCTAATTATTTTCAATTACTTCAATAACTTATTCAATAATTAAATGTAACTCAAATTAAGAAATAATATAAAAAATAAGATCAACTTTCCCTTCTTATAACTAATCCTGATGTAAGGGTCAAATGATTTATTGAGAGACTTATTTAGTTATCAAGACTTTCAATACAAATTAATTTGTTTAAAAAATACTTGAGACTCAATAAAATAAATCAGAATTGATTTTTATGTAATTTGACAAATAATTTCAATAATCACTTTATGTCTATGACTTATACCCAAATATGGATGGCTTGAGAAAGGAATAAAATGACAAATAAGAGTAAACAAGAAAACAAAAAATAATTAAACAATATTACTTTAGGTAAGAATAAGATGGTTTTAAATTTTTTATTGAGAAATTTAATTTTACAATATTTTAATTGATTTTGTACAATCAACTATTCAAAATACTTATATAAGATTAGGAATTGAGTTTTAGATAAGGTTTGACCATTAATTTATCACAAAAAATGCATTTCACTTATCAATTTCATTTTATGGAGGAATAGTGATCCTAAATCCATTGACGAAATAGTGCAATAATCTCCAATCTTACTTATTTCAATTATTCACAATCTTCGTCTTTTGGAGTGTATAATTCCACACAATGCCCGCTATTATCACAATTAATCTCATAAGCTAATATCGATCCTTGATTAACTACAACACTTGACCATTTCCATGGGTCTTCATTTCCATTTGTCATTATTAAATTATCTATGTTTAGTTTCCTTCCCCCAAATCTTGCATTAGCCAATTAATCATCAGGAAATAAGTTGGCTTAAATTCCACCAAAAATATTATTACAGAAATCTCTATAGAATTATAAATCTATTAAGGAAGATCTTACGCTTTTTTCAAGCGGACTAGTTTACCACCAGCCTAATTCACTGCAACATTGGTACATCCACTATCTGGAAGGACTCAAATTATTTTCATCATACTCATCATTTTTTAAATAATAAGATCCATATTCTTTAAAGCTATCATCTTCTATAACAGATCTAAAATATTCTATCTACGCTTATATATTTTTGCCTTCTAATTATCTACATAACTCAGTCCTACCCCCGTATTGAATTATCAATAGTTAGGCATCTGCAAAAAAGAATAAAAATTCTAAATCAGTCAATTTCTCTGCTCCAAAAAATTTTTTAAAGTCTTCCTTAGTCTCAATATTTAATATTTATTATTCTGCATATTTGTTCATATCCTAAATATCTTTTGCACATTGAGCTCCTGATTTTAAGGCCGATAAGTATATTTAAGTATCAAACATTTGAAAATCTGTTATGGATTCAACTACCGCAGAGGATGCTAACGCTCCTATCACTAAGTGAGGATATTGGTATCTATACCAAGCAGCTAGTGCCCCTGGATACGATCCTCCTATTGCAATCCAAGGATTCTCAGACTTTATTCCGTGTTTTTTATTTAAAACCATGAACCTTTAAAAGTAAGCTAAATCATCTAGAGCTTAACGAGTGCTTAAATATTTTAAATTCTCATTTTTTAAAGAATCCTTACCAAATGGCATTGATTTTCCATAATATCTATGTTCTAAAATTATAATCAATGCATTGAATTCTTTTGCCAATTAGATGATAAAAAGTCTTTCCTCCATTATTCCAGGGCCTAAAATTAATATATTATTTACATGTATATTCTCCACATATCTAAAATAATACTACTCCTGTTTCAGGAATAAAGTTTTCTTCTACAACCCAATATCTTTAATGAAATACATTTTTATTCAATTTATCATAATGATCAACCAACTGATTCTCAAACCAATACATTTTTTGAATATAGCTCAAATCATATGCAGTTATGCACAATAATGAAAAGGAAATCAGAAAAAATTTATTCATAATTAATATTATTAGATTCTACAAAAAAATGATGCTCAATTTTTCCTTAAAATTATCTGGTTTTTTATGTTGTTTTCAACCATCTTATTAAAAATATTAAGACACATATAAGATTTTTTCTCTCTTACAAAGCAAGTGTTATAATATAAAATAATTTATTTATATGATCCACTTATTATAATTATTATAAAGATACTTTTAAAATAATTAATAAGATGAAAAGGAATCAATGTTAAAAAATCTACTCATTTTTATACGTAATTAATTCCAAAGGCTTCTAATTTTAATTCAAATCTTAACTTTTTGAAATAATAATTATTTCCATTTTGAATTTCTAATTGCTCAAAATAATATACCATCCAATTAAGGAAGTGATAAAACCTCAACTTACTATTTAGGAGGTAGCCTTCTTATTGGGATGTTGAAAAATCTTTTTTTTTAAATAAAAGTTTTGCATAATTAATTTTCGAATTTATCATTCACTCTATAACATAAAACATTTTTGGGAATTTTTAGTTTAAAAATTGTAAGCAACTTTTGATTGAATTAAACTTAAAATCATAAATTAGTGATGTAAAAGTTGTAATTCAAAGTATAAAATTTGTGAAATTTTGTAGATAATTTTTTTATTCATCAATGATTCTATGTTTAAATTTTTGCCCTTGAAACAAATATTTCTGATAATCCTTTAAATCTAATTCTTTAATTATGAAAGCGCTTAAATTAAAATACGTTATATAGTTCAAATCATAAAAAAAATGAATAATTCATTCTAAATTTTAAATAAAATAATTATTCAGCTATCAAGTTGGATTTAGATGAAAGAATAGCTCATTGAATATCACTAATATTTGGATGTACTCACATAATAATATTGATAATGAAGATGATCCACAATGATTACAATAATTATTATATATCATCTTTGTTTCAACAAATCCACCCAAATAGATTTTCTATTGTTTCTAAATAAAATAAGTTCTATCCTGGTGGTACATTGTTTAGAATTCCTTTGTCTGATGATGGATAGCTAGTGTGGAAATTTGAAATTGTGGTCCTCATAAGCAATATCGTGGATATAGACGCCTTCCCTCTCTGTTGGGGCAATTTCTTACTTGAAACTAGAGGCCCAAGTCAGGTTGGGTATCTTTTTTAGGCAGTGAACATGAGAGAAATGAGCTCTAACCTTTCATGTATTTTGGACTCCTCTCCACACTCTTTTGAGGGCTTCTTCTAAGTTCAGACAAATATGCAAAATAAGCAAATGAGTATAAAGTAAGTCTTATAAATATTTGTATAACAATTTTTTTAGAAAGTATAATAACTCATTATCTTTATAATTTTCTAATCCCCTAATTATCTTGAAATTACTAAGCTGGAGCTGGCGACATTTGTATTAGTTTTGTCTGGTATGTTTTAATTTTCTATTCAATTTCTTTGTACTCCATTTTTTTTTCTTCAATTTTGATTTTATAGATGAAAAGTTTTTTTAAGTAAGTATTCGATCAGCTAATTTTAGTTGAAATTCAAATTTAATAATTTAAAATTTTAAACCCTTATAATGAAGTGTGGATGTAAACTTAATAAACTATCAAAACATCCTCGACAATAACCTTGCATTTTTAAAGTTAAGAAAATAGTTATAAAAATAAATAATATAGATGTTATTACAATAACTAATGATTCCAATCAATTTTTTTATAATTGTAGGGATAAAACAATAGAGTTACTTTTAGATTTTTTGTCAGCTTCAAAACTAATTATTTTAAGATAATTATTTTTCAGCTTGGCAGAAGGAAAGAAAATTTTGAAAATCAATAAAGCAATGAAACCATTCATTTTTATTACAACAAAATATCAATTTTTATAATTGTAAAATATTATCCCTAAATTTATTTGAATATTATCCTTAAATGTAATCGGATTTTTACCTAATTTGCTAATTCATAAAACAATCAATTTGAGAAGTGAATACGACTAAATTGTCAGGCTTGAGAAGAAAACCTTAAGTGTATCTACAATAAATGTTGGATTCTTAATAATAAAATTGCTAAGAAAATAACTATTGTAAATAATGCTATTTATGGTTCATTAAGAATAATGTGATAATTGTAATATTAAAAAGAGAGATTTTATTAATAATTAATTAAATCTTATTTTAAGTTTGTAGAGTTCTAAATAAATATCGCTAATTGATTATGTAGTAAATAAAATCTTTTTTATTCAATCATTATAATGTAATAATAGAGGATAAAATTGATTATTTTTTGAATTATTTTCGTCTTACTGTTTCTGATAGAATGAAGTATATAGGTTTATAACTTAAAATTTTATTAAATAATTTTCTATTAGTCTAACTTAAGAACTGAATTTATTTTTTCTGATGAAAATTTCAAGGCTACATCAACTATTTCAAATTGCTTTTATATTTTATGGATTTTAATAAGAACAATAAAAACTTTAATTAATTTAACAATCTCTAAGTTTATGGAAGATATAAAATAGTTGAAGAAGTACATAAATATTGTATTTCTGACTGATTTGGAGGAGTGTAAGTTAAATATAAAATATTTTTAGAATAAAGGTTATCATTGGTAAAAACTGTTAAGACTTTTTTGTATTTTAGATGAAAAGGATGTAATCTTTGTATTGTTATTTAGAAAAAATATGGTAAAGTAACTAATGACATTATTAACTATCTATACATAAATAAAACATATTTTATTGTTATTGGAGTTAAAATTATCTTATTTTAAAATATTTCGTATTGAATGTCTTTTTTATTAACATGCTTTCCCAACACAGCCTAAATTACTGTATCAATATTTGATTTTTTAAAATTTATGTTTGGTTGATGCTTTTCATTTTTAAAAAACTACAAGAGTTGCAATGTTTATGATATTTTTTTATTAAATATTTAACACAAAAAATATTTCTTAATTTGTATTTATTAAAATGCAAATTAAGCAAAAATAATAACATTTTATTATATTATAAATAATTTTAAAAATATCAAAATGCATATTAAATTGTACAATTCTAATTGTACAAAAATGTTGAATGTATTTTTATTTATAACTTACTTCTTATTCTATCAATTATCATATCTCGTTTCTCCTCTTTTATTATTCTTTGCTATATCCATTTCTACCCAAATACCTACTTTTTGACCATTCATATTATATTCCCCATTGTAAGTTAGTTAATTATCATAATAGAACCCTTAATACAATTCTACCCACTTTCCAATCTTTTTCTAATTTCCTTCTTAATCATATGATCCACCACCACTATATATATTAAAATTGTAGATTTGAAATATTTCTTATAAATTCATTAATATTTACATTTATTTATATTCCATCTCATCTTCTTTACAATACATAATATCCCATCTACCTACCTTCATATTATTCAGATTATATTCACCATTATAAGTGACTTATTTCCCATGATTAAAATTTTCATCCAATTCTATCCACTTTCCAATTTTTTTCTAATT